>VMKM01001407.1:0-144344 GCA_008360985.2 Macquaria ambigua
CGTTCTGGGTTTCATGTCTATTTATTTTCGTTCTTTTCCTTGTCATTGCTCATCTTTCTCTCTCATGCACACCCATCTCCCGGCCAGTCTCTGTCCTTTCCCCTCTCTGTTCTTCAAATTCCAAATTCCCATAGTACAAAGGGCTTAGCTACTACTCAATAAATGTAACAACATCTAGGCTCCTGTCCTCCTTATACCCCCCCATTTCAACATCTCTACCTCCCTCCTCTCTCTGTCACTTCTCCCACTCTCAGCGGGCTTCCTCCTAGTGCACACTTACAGTCACAAGATACAAAGCATGCTACCTCTGCCTTATCCCTCTGTGTATTATATAAAGCCACCATGGTTATCATTAAGCAAGAACACCTTAAAAAATTGCCTCATTCTATATAAAGACCAGACTCTCTTTGGAGCAAAGAACTGACTTAATTGGAATAGGATAGAATACAACCAGCCAGACATGGGATTTATAAGGATGAAACCGATTTGAGAGTATGAGCTGATATTCATTTATTAGCCTACATATACACATAACAGAAACATTTTGATATACTTATTGTTTTATTGTTTACTTAACAAGGAGAAAGCAAAATACATTTATTGCAGCAGATATACCTAAAATCCAATTTTCATCCGTGACCCCAGGGCGAGTGCCCCCAGTGATGTGCAGGTTGACAAAAGATTTAGCAGTAGCAGACAGTTGTAGTGAATTAAAAGATTTTGCCTCAAAACAAATACAATGAGACATCATTATTACAGCCACATTTAAAACAGACTACACCCTAACACTGGTAATCTAAAGCATAATTAGAATCAGACAATTCAGTGGAACAGAGACTTTCCCAAATACCCATGCAACCTTTAACACTTTCCAACATTTCACTTTAAAACAGCATAGCTTAGCTCAGTGACGGCAACTAAACTAACTAAAATGAAAGTGTTTAAAAGTACTGCACTCTCTGATACTAAATTCCACATTCAGGCTGCGTTAGATGAAAAAGAACCAAACTTTGTGGACCAAACTTTACCGTAACAGTTCCCTGCGGTGGAGGCTCTTGTTGACCTTGAGACAGCACTACAGGTTGTTACAAACTGCTTAAGCGGTGGTGGAGCAAGATTGCAAGATTGATTATTATACTGTATATAGAACAGGAAAGGTCACTAGTGCATTTCAGTGGGAGCTCTTTACTTGACATATATACAATATATATATATACATACATATATATATATATGTATATATATATATATATATGTATGTATATATATATATATATATATATATATATATATATATATATATATATATATATATATATTGCGTACTCGCCCATACAACTGACTTGTGAAGTTTAATTCACCAGTAAATACATTCAGGTCATGTTCTTTGGGATCAGCAGCATAAATCAGGAGTTATCAGCGTCTGCCTATTCTGGCAGCCAGCTAACGGTCAGGTAAGTGCAGGATGATGAATCATTACTATATAAAAAGATCTTTTTTCTCTTGATCCTAACTTGATTTTTTAGGAATCACTGGACACATTCATTATTTCACAAGTGTAAAGCATTCAACACAAGTATTATAAATGTGGTAATATATGGGTTCACACATGTGAAAAGCACATCCTTTATATCACACCTCCCCACCCACCAGGGTTCAACACTTTCAACTTAAATAATAATCAAATTCAATGGCAGACATGGAACTCGCAAATCAAGTATGAATTGGGTGCATTTCCTTGTGTGAATCCATTATGTGGCTGTATCCCTGTGAGATCTCTGGGAGGCAGGCCAAGTGTCTCTGGCTGAGCCATCTCCATTCGCTGTGTGTCTGTTCAGTCAGCCACACAGAAGACAGATAGAACCACCAGTCTGCTCACCCCTCCAGTCGCACCAATGTAATCAGACCTTAGCAGCCATAAACCACCGGCTATGGACACTCTGCCGAGCCCACTGTCACACACACACACACACACACACACACGCACCCACACACGGAAACACAATCCCAACTACACAGATACAGACAAATGAATGCAAGTGTAGACTCATGCACGAGGACTGATTTGCGTGCGTAAGCGTAGACACAAGCTGCAAACACAAATATGAAAAATAGCGCTGTGTTACATTGGCTCACACATATCTGTACACGCAGACACATATATGCACACACACGTAGCTTAAAGTGAGGCGTCGAGTGCTTAGTGGTGGTCCTCCATAAGTTGAGGCTTTCTGCCCAAGGAGCTTAGCCCAACATGTCCCACTCTGCTGGGACAGGAAGGATGTCTTCTGGCCCTGGGGGAATCTTCATCATGTTGCTCATCCTGCCACCATTATGTGTGTGTGTGTATGTGTTTGTGTGTGCATAGATGGACTACCGTCTACTGTGTGTGCGAGTTATGTGAAAGCTTGTGTCTTTATCTCCCTCCCTCACTGTCTCTTCCCTTCCATCACTCTTTTAGCACCTCCATCAGTGTCTGTTTCACCCCTCGCCACCGCCTGCGTCTCAGGCCATTTCGTGTCTGTTTGTCTTTTTGTTATCGTGTATCTTTTGTTCTCCTCCTCAACAAACAAACACTCAATGTCTCCCTCTCCCATCTCCATGTCTTTCTTCACTCTCTCCCTCTCTCTCTCGCTCTCTTTCCAGCTTTGTGGTGTGAACGATGGTGGATGACTGTGCTTTAGGAGATTTACTGCTGGATCCTGTCTCTGTCAGGTGTCGAGACGAATGGAAAGCGATGAAGAGGGAGAGAGAGGGAGAAGCAGATGGAAGATAGAGCAGTACACAGGGAGATGACGAAGGGAGAGGGGGAAAGGAAATGGAATCAGAGGATGAGGGTGAGAGGATGAGAGAAAGAGAAGATAATGCAGGGGAACATACAATGAGAGAGAATAAGAAAAATGTGAACAGAGTAGAGAATAGAAAAAGAGGCTACACTATGTTCTTTTAAAGAGTCTCTGAATGTAGTTTGACAGAATGGCTCTATGCTCAAATAAAATTGAGCCTCCTTTCTTTCTTGCTTTCCCTCTTTTTCTCACCTAAACATAAACAAACAGAAACCCAAACTCACAGTTACAGGCACAAATAAATGAATTCATGCTGTCACTTCCAGGTAAAAACTTGCACTCACACTGACCACAAACCAATTTGTGTTGCTTGGTAAACGCGAAGATTTGCTGATCTCACATCCTTGTTTTAAAACCAGCTCTCTCAACGGTTAAGCGCTGTGGGCCTTGTGAGGGGTTAAAGTTGCGGCTGAAGGGGAACTGTGAGTGTGTTTAACCCACTAATAGACCATTCACACACTTTAATGGCCCCCAAGAGGAAACACGCATACATCTTCAAAGACCAGGCTGACTGCCTTAGTGCAAAGCAGAACATAAAGTATATTCACACATTGCTCTTACTATGCTTGTGAGGACCATCCATTTATTGCTGTTTTTCTGAAATTCAAACATTATTATGCACCATAATATAATCAGCAGTGAGAGGATGCATTGAATTTTGAGGGGTTTGGTCCCTAATGGAACCAAATTAGAATAAACTGAATTGTCCATATGTCACGTTTATGCCATTTCCTCTAGTGATTCACTTACACTTTGGCATACACTAATGTATGTTAAGTGATTGTAGGCGTAGATAACTAGCCTTACTGTGAGTTGTTTCATGTAAAGATTTAAGTGCATGCAGCTATATTAGCTGTGTTATCAAGAAATTGCTCATAAAGCGCAACTGCTTCTTATCCTGGAAGGCCAAAAATAGCCCAGCATCAAAACAACACAAGGGGCTGCACTGGTGTGGGCGTGTGGCTACAGGTACCGGTGAGCAGATGAGATACAAACCAGGAAGTCATACAGCAAGAAACTGCACAGCAGTTTGTACTCCTTTGAGGAAGGATTTTACAACTCTGCAAAGTTATCATCTCAGAAATAATTTGCTCCTCAGTCTAGATGCTTCTGTAAACAGTAGAATTAGCACATTGCTACGTAGCACAAGGCTATAGATTTACAGACCATACAACAAAACACTCATTAACCACAGAACCGAATCATCAGTCTGTAAGAGACATACAGATGGCTTAAGTGTCTGCGCCTGTGGTAATACTTGTCTTTTGCAAAGTGACTTTTAGTATTAAAATGCGGCCCTGTGATCACACCAGGATGCACTCATTGTCAGGCTTGTACGCTCCATGACTGGTCAGGTTCACACTATGTTAGTCTGTCAGTGACAGCGATGCTGGCAGCAATGTCAGCACAATCTGGACACCTCATGTCATCAAAACATGGCTCATCTTCAGAATGCTCCTGCTTACAATTAACACTATTTTCTCAGAAAGAGTATGAGAATGGTAAATAACAATGAGTGTATTTTGGGCCATATTCAGATTTGAGTTATAAAATTGAATTATTCTGACTGTTACTATTCTGATTTGGACCTCAAGCATTTTTGTCTTGTGTGATATCCACTCCAGCCAGGACCTGTATTAAGTTCAGCACCGCTGTCTGACTATTGGTTGTAAGCACAATTCTTTTAGATTAGATTACTTACTTACAGAGCATCCCACTAGTTTCTTAAATCTATTTATTATTTTTGGTTAGTTATACTGTGTTATTTAATTTTGCTATTTTTAACATTTCTTTTTTGTTTGCAATGAAAATAGTTCTGCTTTCAATCTGTTTATATTTGACCATCAAGACCATAATTTGCAATGCAAATGATGTTACTTTCAGTTAATTAATTAATTAATTAATTAATATTTAAACTATACTTTAAACTTTAACATTTTTCTTTGTAATTTTAACTTTGCAATTTTCTTACAGTTAATAAATATTGTGTTTAGGTTTCAATAAAATATTTTTTATTGCTGGACCAAATGTTTGTGCTAAAATATGTGACACTACACCACACTTTAAAAACGCAATATTACCCACAATAAGTCTGACCCAAGCCTGACATCTTCATCAGAGGAGGCTGAATTCAGCACAATTCTTAAGACAGAACACATTGGCTTATGCTTTAATTTAACCCGTCTAACTTAAATGTTTTCATTTTATTTCATTGTACAGTGTCCCTGTGCAATAAACAACATACATGTATTTCACAAGTAAATAAAACAAATCTATCTCAAAAATCTCAGATTTGTTCTCCCAAGGACAGCCAATCAAAAACACTCATAAACTCACACGACACACAAACATGGTAAACGTGTGTGCATGCATGAATGACCACATTATGTGCTGTGGGGAAAATTAGAAAACCAAAAAAAAAGGGAGATGTATTGAGAGAGAGAGAGAGAGCAGAACCAGAAATGGTTTGAGGCACCCATCTGTCAGAGAAAAAGAGGAGAGACGGGCTGAGAGACAGACAGAGATGGCGAAAGAGAGAAAGAGTGGAGGTGGGGGGGTTGACAAACTGCAAACAGCATGTGGATGTATAGATACGGGCTGTGAGACAGACACAAAAAAGAGACAGAGGGGGGAAGCGACAGAGACAGAGAGGAGAGACAGAGACAGGAAGAGGGAGTGAAAGACAGCCAGCCTGAGAGAGTGACAGAGTGCAGTCCTGAGAGGGAGAGTGTGTGGGTGAATGTGAGAGCAGCGTTAGCTAACTCGTCTGTCAATCTGAATCTATGATTGACACCTTGGGGTCCAGCGCTCCTCTCTTAGCCCGCTGGTTCTTCCTGTCAGGATGTAGGGCAGAGGGTCACACACGCACATAAAACGCACACACACACACACACACACACACAAACACGTGAAGAGACGATTACATATCTACTGTGAGCTTTGTGACAGACACACACATCCTTACCTTACAAAATATGGTGTAACTGCATATGTGCATAAGTGTGTTTCTTTGTGCCAATCTACTCACACACACACACACACACACACACTAACAGCAGACACACACATGCAGGCAGGGTCTAGCAGAAGTGAGGTCTCCTGTGGGGTCCACTCTTGCTGACTGGACCTTAACCTTTGACATATGACCTTTGACCTTTACACTGTCAGCATCACATATTTTCACTGGACCTATCTTTCACATCATACCGTCTGGGTGTGTGTGTGTGCATGTATTAGGTCCACTTTTTAGCTTTGTCTGGAGTTGTTACTGTAATTATTGCACCTTGGTGTGTTCATCAGCAGATGGAGTTCGGTCAGTTGTCATGGAGATAGCTCAGTTGTCATATATATATATATATATATATATACCGCCAATCTTTTCCTTTTGTTGTTTGTATATATATCTTTATTTCTGGTGGGGGTTGTCCTAAATATCTCAACTTTGAAATTAGAACAGAAAAAAGCACTAGACACTAATGTCCACAGTGCAAGACAAGCACAAAATTAGATAATGGCTTGAATTTAATTCTGAAATTGCTGTATACTTGAATATCATTCTCCATGTCCTTGCAGGTACACTGTAGGTGACAAACTGTATTGTTTTAATTATTATATCTGTATTCCTTACAGTGTGAAAGTCAAGTCAAAACCTCCGTTTGTGCATGCATATAATTAAAAACATCTATTGGAAGACATGATCAAACCAAAGGGCACATTTGTGCATATTTAATGAGAGATGGAATTTCTGTATAATGTACTGCTATAAATAAAATAAAAAAAACACAAGCATTTATATTCATGATTATTTTAAGAATGTTTATGTTTCATATGAATTTAAATAAGAGCTGATGATGTTATCTCTTAAAACCTGATCTTGGATAAGTTTTACCATTAACATTGACCTTTCACCAACAAAAAAAAAAATCTCAAATTCAGCTGCGACGACAGTTTTGAAATTTCTCATATTACATTTTTTTTTTTAAATCAATGCAGCTTAACACCTGCATTGGCAGTGGTGTGAAGACGACTGATCTTTCCAAGTCGTTAATGGAAGGAGATGCGATGCACCGAGTCTTCTTACACTACATGTTGCATCTGTGTAGCTTTCATTTATTTTTAAAAAATATCACATGTGCACACACACACACTTACACGCTACTGAGAGGAAGTGTCCATCTGGCAGCCTGTATGTGGGTGTGTTTAAGTTTGTGTGTGTGTGTGTGTGTGTGTGTGCGCACCAGTAGGGGTTTGTGACTAATGGGGTCATTATTGATGCTGAGTCAGGATTACCGCTGATTGCAATGGTTGGATACCGACCTAACGAGTGTATAAATACACACACATGCGTGCACACACACATACTCTCTCTACCCCTCTGTGTCTCTCTCTCACACACACATACACACACATATTCATTTCTTTCAGGCTCTCATAGGTGCACTTATGCACATAAACCTCCCACCTCAGCTAATAAACTTACTCACCCAGACATCCCTCTCTCAACCTCTCTACACCTCCTTTGCTCCTGCGCGCACACACACACACACACACACACACACACACGTACACACTTAGACACCATGAGCTCTATTTAACCAGACAGGTGTTGTGTTGAGTAACCAGTCACTTAGTCACCTTATTTTTGACAGTGCTACAAATGATCCTTACACACACGCACACACACACACGCACACACACACGAACACACACCTAAAACATGATATATTTATCTCATATAAAATAATCAAATTGATTTTCAATGCGATTAGCTGTTACATTTTTAAGCATTACATCATCCAACAGCACACATATCTGCTCTGTAAATCACTTGTCCTGTGTTCTTCTTTGAGAAAAAATCGGAAACCAAAAGATAGAGATGAATATTTGACTTTTTTTGGTTTCATGATGGCGCCCCTATGTTTGCATTAATTTGATGGAATACTGTTTCCGTATCCGTCTACAGATATATGGAGACCTTATTTTGATACAGCCAATCAAATCTTTGAAAAGCAGTAACATCAGCGTTCTGTCATAGGCAGTGCAAACGTTCACATTGAGCCAGACAGCAGCTACACAACACAAGAGCCACAGACTCTGAACAACCACATCAGATTTCCTGCCAAAGTCTCCTTCTTATCTAACATGAACACACGTCTTGTCCTGCGCCATAGCTTGTTAAATGAGCAACGCCGACACTCTGTTTCACACAGCTGTCAGTCAAACGTAGACACGCCCCTCCAGCCAGTGTCAAGTCAGAGAAAATAACCCTGATGATGTCATCCTGTGTTACAAACTGGGCATTTACCAGGGCAGGTAAGGTCTAACAACAAGATGCTATTGGTTACATCATGGGAAATGTAGGTTTCAGTATTTTTGGAGCTTGCTCTACATCTCGGCCTCTGCTGCTTCAATTTTTACCAGTCTTGTTTTCAGCTGCGCTAGCGTCACAGATCTAGGAGTGGAAATGTCAGTCGTCGGTCTACCACTTTGGTTCAGTCTGAAATATTTCAACAACAATCAGATGGATTGCCATGACAGACATTCATGTTCCCTAGAGGATGAATCCTATTGACTTTTCTGATTCACTCACAATTCCTCTTGCATCACCAGCATGTCAAAATTTTCACTCATGCAGCAAAATATCTCAACATCTACTAAATGGGTTAGCTCATATTTCTGGTACAGACATTCATGGTTCCCAGATGATGTCTCCTGATGACTTTGGTGATCCCCTGACTTTTCTTCTAGCATCACCAGCAGGCTGACATTTGTAGTTCACAGTGAAATGTCTTGACAACTTTAGTTATAGCCAATTTGCTGTGGACATTCGTGGTCTTTGTGAACTTTGGTAACCCCATCAATTGGTCAGAATTTAAATTTGTCCAGTACTTTTGTGTATCTATATAACAGTTTTGTTTACAATGAGCATTTCGGCCTCAAAGAGCTGCTGGCGTGGTAATCTGTCTCTTGTGAGTCTCCCAACTTTATGGAAGTGCAATAGTAAATTGCTGAAATGCCTCTTTAACATGTACACAACACGTGTACAACTCATTTTGTTATTTCCTATTAATTACAATTTGCCAGAAAAACAGAATTTTGTCAAACAATAACATGATCTTTTTAAAGATGAACCTTTGCTGACCTTTGCACCGTCTCTGAGGTCTGATGGTGGTGGTGATCATCACTGCTCTCATTTTGGGAAACCAAGAGCTCGGCGAGTCTAAAGTGATTTGCTTGTGATCATAAGAACCTTTAGATAGGCCATAGGAAATCGGTAGGAAACCCCTTTTGACATGTTCACATGTAGTTTTTTTGTGTTTGGTGTGATAATCCATCTGCAATGTGTGTTTCTGTGTACAGTATATGTTTGTGCCTGTCTGTCCTCTCAACCACAGGACTAAATGGCAGCTTCATGATCACCCTGTCTCAGCATCATGAATAAACAAGCATTCACATCAAGATCATTCCCAGCATTTAACACTACAATTGGACATTTGCTTCCATGTTTCTGCACACATGTGGTCTCATCTGGTGTCCCTCCAAGGGGGTTGCCCTCTCCAGAGTATCACACATCTTCTTGAACCCTGAGCCGATGAATATATCCATTCTTGGTTCAATACATTGTTAGAGTAAACCTTGTGATTGACACATGGAATAATAAGGATCGGAGCAGCATGTGAGTGTTTGTAATTATAAAATGTTTGGCTCTGGTGGTGTTAAAATATGCCTTTGTGTTTATTCAGCTGTGTTTGTGTGTCTGTTGGTGTGTTTCCTGTTTGACTGTGCTTCCAGGAGTGACACTCTTTAGCACATGAATTACACACTCAGAAATGTTTATTCTTAATAACAACTCAGCAGCGTAGCCCCAGGTTTTAATCAAAGCACGAGTGGTATGTGCGCGTGCCTGTGTGTGTTTCCAGCTGTATGTGTGATGTGACAATGTCCATTGTTCCTGAAAGCCACTCTAGTTTCTAAATCAAGTCTTTTATGAAGTTCTGCTGCTCTGGGCAGACCATTAACATTTCATGTCACCCTGGCTCACTCTCTGTCTTACTCCTATGGGCATTAAGCAGAAATTCGCTCTTTGAATAAGCCCTGCTACAGTCTGCAAAAACAAACCACAGTGACCACGCTTTTTTTATTTTTTTTATTGAGATTTTAGATTTTTTTTTTTAGAATTTTGTTTTTGTTTTTAAAAGTTAAAATAGTTGACAAACAGCTGTTAACCTTGACCCTGAGCTCAACCTTTTGCACATCAACTTTGCATTCTAGTTTAAATGTTCGTTTTGACAAAGTGATTTTCATAATGCCTATGGAGGAACAGACTTTTTGAAATCAGAGTAGAGCCGTAGGGGGAAATTTTTCTCTTAAGTTTCATCACTTTTACAGACTTTATTGTCTCTTTCTCTCGCTATGTCCTCACTCTCTCAACATTCACCACTCACTTGTCAGCTCTGAAGCGCAGCTTGCCTTAAGTATTGGGATTCAGCGTGTAAGCTCATCTCATTATCCCCGTTTGTGTGTGGACGCGCGCGTGTGTGCGCTTCATGTATGAGTGTATAACTGACTGTGAGAGTGTGAGTGAGTGATGGGTGTGTAAGCCCCCCTCTCTTGCGCTCTGTTTGAAATAAAGCGACAGATAATCGCAGGGCTCTGGCGAAGCGAGCTCATCTGAGCGCCAATCGATACGGGTGCCATAGCTTCAAAGCAACCCTTCAAAGAGGAGAGAAATAGCCATATGCTCTACGTGCTCTGTGTGTGTGTGTGTGTGTGTGTGTGTGTGTGTGTGTGTGTGTGTGTGTGTGTGTGTGTGTGAGAGAGACAGAGGGAAGGCGCGAGAGCCAGAGCAAATATCTGAGGGGAGAGAGAGAGCGAGAGAGAGAGAGATTGGAAGTGAGAGAACAAAAGGAGGAGAGAGACAGAGTCAGGGAGTCTCTATGAGCAGATGAAAACAGTTTTCATTTGGTTGCAAACATTATTATATCACAGTTGACATGCAAAGTGCTTGTGATGCAACTGATGTCGCTATTTAAATTGGACAAAATCATTGTTTCGTTAGCTGGTAATCTCCTGATATTATGGCTCTGTCATCTTTTATTCAGCAAACCGGGAGCAGCTGTGGCCTTTGTTGAGAAAATGGGCTGGGAGGAGACACACACGCACACACTCTGTCTCACACACATACACGTAGAAAGAGTTTAAAGACCGGGAGATAGTGTGTGTGTGGTGTGAGTGAAGCAGAGAATAGACTATACAGTGTACCGAGAGACAGTGGGAACTGAATGCGCGCAGGAAGGATGAGTGCAAGGACGAGAGAATGACAGAGTGAGAAAGGGAGAAGGAGGTGTACGGAGATGTGTTTGTATGTGAGACTAAAAGAGAAAGAGAGGAAGAGCGTTCCTCGAGCCATGCTGTGTTTAGCAGTGCCATCTCACCTTCCTCAAAGTGAAAATGAGAATGTATTTTTAACTCGTCGGTGTAAAAAAAAAACTTGTCTGGAAGTTTGTGCACAAGTCTGAGTGTGATAGAATGTGTTTTTCTATGCGCACAAACATGTAATTGTGTATAAAATGTGCATGTGTGTGTGCATGTTGTGTGTGTGAGAGAGAGAGAGAGAGTGTGTGTGTGTGTGTATACTTGTGTGTGTGTGTCAGCATGTCTAATTAGCTGAGACAAGCAGGTGTAAAACAGTAATTAATGACACAACTGACTGACTTCATTATCTCCACATGAGCTTCTCATGCTGGCTGAACAAACACACACACACATGCAAACATACTTTACATTTGCAAAGCATTACAACATGAGTGTGTATGTGTGTGAGAGAGAGAGAGAAAGCGAGAGATAGCGAGAGATAGAGTGTGTGTTTTACATGCTTTACTACAAAATAGTAGAGCAACGGCGAGTAGAGTAAGTGGACACAATCATCACACACGTCGCTGTTCGGCCACTCAAACACTCATTTAGTTTGCAAATGGACTCATTACTAATGAATCACAAGCTGCTTTAGAGCAGGCTGAGCACACAGTAATTGTTTGGCCAGCATCCAGAATACAGACACTACAACACTCACACTCACACACACTCACACACACACACACACACTTGCGTTGACAGAGATTGAGAGCAAGTGTCCAAAAGCCCCAATTACCTTCACATCCAATGTAAGAGAACAAGCTAGAAAGCTAATTAAAGTCCCACACATGTAGATGGGAATCATTCAAGTACACCCACACACACACACTCACATAGCAGATGCTATGTCACCAGAAATAGCATTTTCTTGTTTTTGCCTGTGATTGTTAGTGTTTACAACAAGCTCGTTATGGGAAATAGGGCTGTGTCATTATATTATTACCATAAGTCATGATTACAACCCCTGAGCCCAACAACCTTTATTGAATCATCAATAAGACTGTATAATTGAGTAATTCCAGTTTTAGCCAGATTGATTTACACTTCACTACTTTGCCAGGCTTGAATGAGATCAAATGATATTAGATGCCTCCACATGCACCATGTTGTCATTCAGTAAGTGGAATAAATATGTTTTTTATTTATCATTCAAGTACTATCAATCTTTTTCTCGTGGTGGTTTGCCAAGACATAAATATTGCTGATGCTCTCTCTCTCTCTCTGTGAGTGAGTGAGATGGCAGTGATTGGACAGAGTAATTGGACCTAATGAATATGTCAACAGTCTGTTTCTTTCTCTCTCCATTAAACACAACTGGATTAGATTTACTGTGCTTACTCTAACAACTTAAAGACTCCATCAGTAGGCTACTTTCCACACACACACACACACACACGCAGATTGGCTTAGCTCAGTAGATCAATGGCCTCTTGGTCAATGTCTCCTTCGGGAGGGTAATCTATCTGTTCCTCACTAATGAAACACTCTGATCGCTCTGCGTGCGTGCGTGTGCGCGCGTGTGTGTGGGTTTGAATGTCTTTGTGCATTCATGGGTGTCAGATTGTCTCTAAAGTGTATGGATATGGCATCACGGTGTTTGTTCTTAGGTTAATTACAGACTGTGTCTACCATTTTGTGTAAGCCATACATGTACACACCATAGATAACTGTGTATGTGTATTTCGAATGTGCCCTAATGAACATTTGAAAAGATAATTACTGTGACAAATCTCATTATACAATATCATGTCAATAATACTGAAATAGGGTGTACATCTTCACTTAGAATTAAAGGATTCTCTCATGACTACAAAAAAAAACTCGAATGAATGGTGGTGGTGACACAGACGTGTAGTTTGATGCGTTTGGCTGCCACTTTTTCAACACTTTCCAATTCTAACACATTGTTTTCTGTCAGCACCCTTTTTCAAAATAGTTTTACCAAAGTCTCTTTATTCTTACGACCAAATCGTCTTTGACAGGTGAAAAAGTTGCTGCTGTTGTCTGTTTTCTATTTCTTTGGTGTCAAAAATGTTTTCTTAAGTAAGCCCCGTGATAAAATACAAATACCAAAATGGTCACACAGAGGCATTAAATGAATGCCTTTCTTCCCCTGCAGTGCTAGCAAAAAGCCTTTTTTTTTTAAATTAGAAATGTGAAAGTCTTGTGCGTCCTGGTGGCGTAATGGCTGAGACGCACGTGTAACCGCAACGTCCCCAGTTCATTGCAGGCCATGGACCTTTGTTGCAAGCCATACCTCACTCTTTCTCTTGCCATATTTCTTCTCTGTATCTCTACTGTCACTCTTCAAAAAAGGCACAATACCAAAAAATAGTAAAGAAAAATCTTTCCAGCATTTATCGTGTGTACTGTTCCACAGTGCTGTAGGAGGGGCTCTCTCCTGTGTCAGTTGATGGTCATTGCAATTACGTAATAAAAACAAATAGTATAGTAGTATACCATTACCATTAGTGATTTAAACAAGATATATACTTGTATCCATTATGGCCCCATCCCTATTGTTTATACAACATGTTTTTTTATTATATCTCTGAGAACTAGTTGTGTTCGACGCTCTCAATGAGTTAGAATTCAATTTAGTTTGTAGTTAAGGGATAAAATTAAGGTTAGTGTATGTTTAGATGAAATTTGTCAGCACCTACTCAGCCATATGTCATCTTTCCATAGATAAGTCTCATGAAACTCTAATGTAATGTACCACCATGTGCTCCTTGTACTTACAGAGTCTTAAATACAACTTATTCAAGTTCTCTTTAGAGTAAAATAACAAAATGGTACCTGGTTTCTATTTAGGTGACCTTTTCAGAAATAGAGAGAGCTGCAGCTAATTTGTGTCACAAGAACACGTTGTTTTTCAAGTGAGCATTTAAGCATCTGCTTATTACATTTTTCTTTAATTAGGAGGCACATGGATTCTTCTCGTATGTGTAAGGGTCGGGGTATGCTCTATCAGAGCTAGTTCTACGTCGGAAATCCGAAGTGTTTATACCTGTTCTGAACGGCCACACTCAAAGGCGGAGTGAAAAGCCGGCCATCATAGAGAGGGGAGGAGACGTGATATCGTTTAAATATGGGGATAAGGGCGCACATTTTCAGACAGTCTCTCCTGGAAGGCATTCATGGTGTTGCACTTGGGTGTTTACAAGAAAAGTGACAGAAATAGTTGTGTCAAGAATGAAAAAAGAGAGCTTGAGAAATTCAAACCCTGGCTCCTTTCGCACCTCAAACCAGCTGGCCAATCACAGCGTAAGGTGGGTGTGAATGTTGGATTGTCAGTTTCGAAAAGTTACAGAATACCCCCCCACCCCCCAATCTGATGATCTGATGTTGGAAAGGTGTGGGTGGGGGGGTTCTGAAGCTATTCCACCATCCAACAAGCACTGCACTGCAGTTTATGGGTGTTTGTATCGTCTCTGTCCAAGGCCGCATGTATTGCAGCCAGGAGAGCGTAGCAGTGTGAAGTACAGTAGGTCAGTGGTTGGCGAGGGAAGACAGAGACAACAACACCCAACAAACCAGTGCTATCTCCCCACTTCCTGCTCCGCTCTACTGGGGTCTGATGAAGTCTGGAGCTGCAGAGGGAAGGGAGGAGAGGAATAAATATTGTACAGGTTCCAGACATTCAGCAAGTCCATGAGGGCTATTTGTAGAATATATTTTTTTCTTTCTTTGTTTCTTTTAAAGTTCTCTCTTAAACAGCCCCCTCAAAAGCAGATTTAAGGACAGCCTCTTTTATGATTTTTGTTTTAATGATGCAACTGTCAAAAGGTATTCAGTGCAGCAGAGGCTGTTTCACTTTGCACTGTAAATCCACTCTAGCACTTTGAAATCTCTCTGGTTCTGCCTCACACATTCTCCTGCTAAGTGTGTTGGAAATTTGTTGTTCTGCAACTGCACCCTATGGTAATCTAATTTCAATCTTTTTTCTCTCTTTCCCTCTTGTTCTCTCTCCTCTGCCTCTCCCCTTTTTCGCTCCTTCTCTTTGCAGTTTGACGTGTTGAAGTGCTTCCTAAGGTAAGAGAGTCTCATTTCGTGTTTTCCTTCTCTTGTACTTTCATCCACTGATTTTCAACCCATAAAACACAGCATGCCATCAGCACTTGGCACAGTGTGTGTATCACGAAACAATCTGCGTCCTCAAAATGTATTTGGCTCAGGATCCTGCTCACTGAAACACAATAACATTGTGTTAAGATAACAAAGAGACACTCTGGGTAGCACTCCCACTGCACTCCCCTGGTAAAGCCATGATCAGAAATGCACAGAACTGAATCTGCAGCCAATGGGACACTTCATATAGGGATTATACAGCATGTGTATACATCCTTCCATTAGTTAATAAATCATTTTAATCAATAAGATATATCATAAGGGCTGTGTAGTAATCCTGCACAGTACACACAAAGAGTAATAATAAACAGTAAATCCTCTTCCACAGTGTCTAGCAACTGAATCTGCCTGTCACAAGCTGTTAGTCATAACCGGGTCTGTCTGCGCAAAAAAAACAAAACAAAAAAAAACTGCCTTACAGTTTTTAAAAGGCGAGGCTGCTGTTATTGTTTATTTATGGATTACTGGTTTCAGCTTTAGTATATCTCAAACTTATTACTTTCAGGCAGGGATGCTCTGTAATAATATCAGCAGACTCACAATACTTTCAAAAGAAAATTAAATGTGCTACGGTGCCATACAGCTGGGCCTGACCTTGTGGTTGGGCATACAGGATGTGTGTGTAATATCTGACTGCTGTGTACAGTGTGAGCATGTGGTGTGCATGCAGTGCATTTTTTATATCAGTGGAAAATCTTGTATCTCCAAATGTCTTTGGATTATAAATGGTTTCATTTTAGAGCACAGTGATTTGAGTTTATCCAACTTGCTGTGAAAAAAGTTTAAACCTCTAACGTGTATCATTTTCTCCACAGTTCCTCAAAATACAGCTGAGCTGGAATTCAGGATTATTATCTCTTCATATGATTGTAGACGAAATGAAAAGAAAATTTAAATACTGTAGTTCAAAGTGCATTTTTAAATAAAATAAATAAAGTTACATAATACCAAAAGTTTGAATTTTAAAGGACCTACACACCCATGATAAATCGAGCCCCAAAACTGACAAAATGTTGTAAAAGGCTATCAGTCAAAATATATCTGCATACTTCAACAAATAATATTGTTAGACAAATAATTAAACTTGAGTGTGAAAAGAAATATAAAGTTTTCCTTTAGCTTCCAATCAATTGGTTAAAAAAATTATAAAAAAAGATTTTAATTTTAATTTATTTTGGTGGTAAAGAAGAGAAGAAATGTATTTTTTTACCAACTGATTTGAGGTTGAAGGAAAAGTATAAAACTTTATATTTCTTTATCATTTTAATTATTGAACTGACAATATTATGTAGTTCTGAGTTGTCTAATACATTTTACTACATTTTGTCAGTTGTCAGCTCCATAATGATACACCTGCACAGGTGATACACCTGCACACTTAATGTGCCTTATTAGACTGCTTCTCTGGACTGAATGGGCGTAAACATACTGTGCTTGATGTACATTTCCCTCACACTCTGTTAGCTTTGTTGCAGCTTTAAGGGCAGGAAAATGTACATGTTCATCATTCTTATTGGTAGACTATATGTATAATGACCTCACATAGTCCTCAGCATTGCTCCGCCCAACTTCAACCTGAGCAGAGGTCAGCCAGAATAAGTGAAAACACCTGTGTGGGTGTGTAGGGCCTTTAACTTAAGCACCTAGGCTACTGTATGCATTACATTTGAACATTTCTGACTTTAGTGACTCCCAGACCCAAAGACCCTAATAATGAATGGAAAAAAGCAACTATAGACTGCACCCATTATCACAGGGATGTCTCATTTTTCTACAAACAAAATATTATGCCATCAGAACAATTTGAAAGCTGCTGTAAAAATAAAAATAAAAACATTTGGCTCAAAGAGGTTGTTAAACTTTGCCCCAGATTGGAAGATGAAATACTGCCACATAACAATATTGAGGAAACACTGTAATACTGTAATTATTGCTGAATGTTGTCCAAGTCACCCACACCTACCTCAGAACTGAGGACAAAGTAGAGAGGGATGCCAATCCTCCAAAGAAGTTAAGACATAAAAAGCACTACAATTGTAGCTACAAGGGTTTTAACAAACACAGATGCCATGTTAGTGTGCCCCTTAGTGTTTGTTTGCCTTGGTGCCAAAGGTTGAGCGTCAGAGTTTTACATTTCTGTGTGTATGTGTGTGTGGGTGAGGGCATGTGTCTACATCTTAGTCTCTGTCTCCCTTCTTGTGTGTGTCTGGTTCCCAGTGTTTGGAGTGGGCTCTGTTGGGACTGTGTGTAGGGCCTCATTAGTGGCTAAGGTTTGGCTGGCCCGCTGCTACTGGAGACTCACTCGGGGGCACAAAGTCATATGTTACTCTACTGCTGGCCCATCTGCCACATTGGCCCTCACTTGAGACTCTGAATTTTGTTTCTTTTTTGCACTTGCATCTTTGTAAGCAGTGGTGGAAGGTAACTAAGTACATTTACTCAAGTATTACAGGGTACTTTAACTGCCTCCATGAGCTGTGTGTGACAGCCACTGCTGTGACTCTCCCGCACCTCCCCAGGGGGCCTTACAGTTTGAAAACCTAAATTATAGATTAAACTACCCAGTATATAAAGAAGTTAAAATCAGCTCCACCTTGACCAACTGCAACATTAAAGTACTGCAACAAAAATAATGACATGATATAACACTGACAGGGGCCATTCTGCGTGATAATTACTTGTAGTTTTGAAACTTTGAGTACATTTTGTTACTTATATTCTGTTCTTTTACTTAAAGAGGTGCTGCACACTTAAACATGTTTTTTGAGCTGTAAACTAAATGATATGGCTGTACTGTGATGAAACACATCGATGCTGGTGTTAATATTGACATTTCTTACCAAATTTATAAAAATCGGCATTTAATGGGTTGAAAATGGCTCAACAAGCCATCTACTGTTTTAAAGCCCTGAACCTGCAAGGCCAATGCTGACATAGAGTCAACTGGTTGGGACC
This sequence comes from Macquaria ambigua, assembly GCA_008360985.2. Classification (NCBI taxonomy): domain Eukaryota; kingdom Metazoa; phylum Chordata; class Actinopteri; order Centrarchiformes; family Percichthyidae; genus Macquaria; species Macquaria ambigua. The sequence continues at coordinate 18,348 of VMKM01001407.1, forward strand.
TGAAATTCATATAAAAGAAGACTCTAATCAGTGTCAATCAGTCTCCTCCATGTCCCCGACCCACACACTACGTAGCCACAAGGCCACGCCTCCTATAGTCGTTGTTCCCTCACTTGTTGTATTTTTTAAATTTGCAGGACTTTTGCTTATAATGGATTATTTTATAGTATGTTATTGCTACTTTTACTTAAATGGTAATGGGTACTTCCTCCACTACTGTTTGTACAGCAAGTATGTTTTTAATCTATGTGCATGCATGTGTGTTTACGTTGGGAAATTGTATAGCTGTCAGTCACTCAAGTCAGGTCACTTACATGGTAAGAGGAAGAGATGAAAAGGTAAAATTTAGCCAAGTGATGAATCTGGATGTCAGCTGATTATTTTGGGGGGGGGGGGTGTAATTCATTTAATTAACAATTCATGGCTGACCAGATACATAGATAAATACAGATAGACATGGATAGGACAGAATGACCCCTGCATGAACTGCTCTAGTGCACAATGTCAGTGTATGTGTACAACAGCTTTAAACAACTTAAGTTGTGTAATGTGTTGTGTTCGTAATAAAACTCGTTTAAAGCCTTAGCTTTAATAGCTCCACTCAGCAGGAGAAAGGTTAATTATCACATCCTGTTACAGACAGGACACCTCCTCCTGTCAAGCACACACACACTCTGAACCACACAAACACGCGGACCATCAAACAACACTGTGTGCGTGTGTGTGTGTGCGTGTGTGTGTCATATAAAGATGTTATCTAGCATCTGTTTGTCCTCATTTCCCTCATCACTCGATTGAGGCCTTCATTTCTTTTTCCTCTACTCACTTCGTCCTGCCTCCCTCCTCCTCTCCCATCACTCATATTCACAATATGACGGGACTGATGCCACAAAATTCATTCATGAAGTCGTTCATCAGCAAAAAATGGACAAAGTCCCCTTGGATCACATTTCTTCACTTTGATACAATGTGTGAATTGGGCAGGTTTATCAGGTATATCTCTGGATAAACGGGGCACAATTCAAAAATGAAATGACAGATGAGTGGACAGAGGTGTTCAGTGGGTGTGAAGCAAAGAACCACAGAAAGTGATTGCTGTTTTGTTCTCTGGAAGACGCCAAACAATTTAGAGTGGAAAAAAAATTCAACTGACAACTCAAAAGGAACCACAAAGAAGAGGTGGAATTTTTTTTCTTCTTAAAATGATCAACTCCACTTTAGATCATGAACCCTTTTACAATATCTCTACACTCTTTCATGTCATTCGCTCGACTCTTCTATCCACTTTATATTTCTCCTCAAACATTCCCATCTCCTTCTGTTACTCCCACTCCTCTCCGTGTCTCTTTTTCCTCTTACCCTCCTATTTTTGCACACATCCACCCCCTACTTGTATTCTCTCCCATCCACCTCCTCCCTCCCTCCATCCTCATTTCATTGCCAGTCTAGACAGCTTCAACAGCAGGTGCTGAGGCTGGGAGAGGTGGAGAAAATAGGGTGAGAAGGAGCGAGGGAGGGAGCAAGGGAGGAAAGGAGCCAAGGGGATAAGGAAGACTGAGCGAGAACAGAGGGAGATTAATAGATCAAGCGGAGAGGCGTATGATGAAAGTTTAGAAGAGTATGGAGAGGAAAGGAAATGAAATGAAAGGAAAGGAGAGGGATGGGTCAGGTTGAGGTAGGATTGGAGCAGAGAGGAAGGAGGGGGGAGATATGGGGAAAGGAGAGATCTGAGTAAATCAGGTAGGTGCTATGCGGAGGGGAGAGGTGCGGAAGAGGCTATTTTAATGCAGGGTAGAAAATCATGTGCTCGAGGTGGGGAGAGAAGGAAGTGGCAAAGAAAGGAGGAAGGGGAGGCGACGGGAGGTGTGGAGCAAAGGAGCGAATGAGGTAAAGAGAAAAGAAGTGTGGGGGGAAGGAGGGAGGGGAAGTAAAGAGGCTGGGGGGAAGAGAAGGAGAAAAAGTCCCAAGAAAAGGTGGGGGCTAAGTGAGAAAGAGGAGGGAGCACAAGGATGGATGGACGGATGGACGGATGGATGGATGGAGTATGTGTAGGGGAGAGGACAGGAACTGTGTTGTGCTTTTACGAGAGGACACCGGCTGCAAGGAAGTGAGGTGGGTAATAAGGCCATAGCTCATTCCTGTGGAGCAGCCTCTATCCTATTAGTGACTACCTCTCACTGGATAACTTATATGCACCTCGTTTTTCACCAGCAGTATGACAGCAGATGCTTGGGAAGAAACAAACACATGTGCGCACACACGCACACACACATGCGCATTCATGCAGCCACAGGAGCAATGACAGGAGAAATCTGCTGCTCCTTCCTGATGTGAAGAGAGAATGCCATCAGTGCAGAAAAACCAACAGTTTACAACAAAGTGTCAGATTGTAGAATTACCTTAGAAACAAATGTACCAAATGTAAAAGATGTTTTACGTTAAGAGATTCTAAAACATCACATCCTCTGCATTTAACTCGTGTGGAAAGAGACAACGAGACATTGTGGTTTAATAAGCAGCCACTTTTGAAAATATTTGACCATCAACAGCTAGCTTAATGTTAGCCTCCAAGTCAGAAGAAATAAATAGGTTCATTTTAAATATAGGCTTAACAGTGGCTAACATTAGCAAGAAAACTAAAAACACACAACATGTAAACAAGACAACTGTGAAATTTGTCTTATTTCTCCTTTTGGTTGAAGCTAACCGCCTCCCCACACCTCCTGCTCCTGCGCCAAGCTAACGCGCACTGAACCAGTCATCAAACTCCTGCTAAGACAGCAAAAAAGCTGACCTTCAAATTGTCGAAGTAACAGAGCGTTACTGTGATTAGTAATTGTATTGTACTGAATTTCAAATTGTAATCCCTTACACTAATTACATTACTGTAACTTGTGCTAATGCATTACTGCCCAACACCGGAGAAGAAAAGAAAGTTTAATGGAAAAGCAAACAAAAAGAGCACAGTCTCATGTCTCAACTGTGTGAACCAGATGTGAAGCCAGTCTTAGCTCACTCAGCCAGTCAAAATCAGACTTATATTCAGAAGCACCTCTGGAAAAACTCAGCCTGTTCCAAGCATGGAAACGGATCATCTTCTGTTCAGCTAACAACCTTGCACACTTATAGTGGGTGTCTGAGTGCTGTATAATCAGTCGCTCCAGGGAGTTTTGTAATTGCAAGATATTTAACAAAATCCCCTGCTATCTTGCATGGGTTTGCAATTTTGGACCAGTCCCCACACTTTCACTTCATAAAACCCTCCCAAATCCTTTTAATTTTTCTAAAACAGTGCCATTGTGTCAGAACAATCAAATCAAAGAAGTGTGGTGAGCATTTAAAAACAATTTCAAACTGCATTTTAAGCAAAATGGGGGAAAAGAGCAGAACTAATTGTCTTACGGTTTTGCAGAAAAGCCACCAGGAAATCATTTTAGTTAAAAAGGATTTTTTTTTTAAAAACGAATTGTCTTGATACAACACACACATAAATACACACACATACACAGTTAAAACATTTCAATCCTGTCTTGTCCTTTAAAGTGAAAGTTCATTTGTGTTATTGTAATTTACCATCTCCGTGGTGACATTTTCTCCAGAGAATGAAGACTGACCCCGTCAGACTTCTCACCCGCTGGAGTCCAAGCAAACCCAAGGACTAATGGTTTGGAGAAAGGGGATATAAGAAACTATTCCAATAATTTTAGCCATTTTAATTAAATTTATGCATATTCTTCCCTGTGAAGAATTTGGGGCAGCTGTATCAGCAAGAGGGGGAAGAAAAAGAGAGAGAACGAGTAAATGGGTCACTTTGGCAGAGGGACTGAGAGGCTTCATTAGGAAACCCGCTGCAGTCATTCTGTGGACATTCGAATTCTGCTCCAGCATTCCAGTTCTGCACTCATGGGATTCCAATATCAGCCCAACATTTACGACCTCGTCAAAAGCAAGAAATAAGCAGGTGTCAGGTCGTGCTGGTCTCACCCACCGCCACCTCTTTGACATTCTGCCACCTTTTTCTACCTATTCTGCTTAAATTAACGCTCCGTCTCGCTCGCCTTGGAGAGAAAAATGTCAGGTGTTCCTTATGCAGAACTTTGCAGGTTCTTAGTGAGAAAACCTGCACGCATTGTCTTTGCCAGTGAAAGAATTAGGATGTTAGCACTGAGACTATTTGATGTTAACTGTGCAAGGGAATTAGATGTACTGTGTAATTTTGCCTTTCAAAGATGATAGCTGAGCAGATGGAACGGGGTAAAGCTCTGTCAGAGTTTCTACACTTTAGAAGCACTTCCTCCCTCTTATATCTCATTTGCTATAATTCTCCTTATCTCCCTCTCTCTTCTTCACCCCATAACACCCGTTCATTTTTCTTCCTTCCCCTCTGTGTTGTAGACACTTTCTTTCACTTCTTTCGCTCTCTCAGTCATTCGTTCTCTTGGCCCCGAGCACAGTAGCGTCTAATATGTCTTTAAAAGTAGGACACCACTGAGTAATTTGTTGCACCTACCAAATGATAATTCAGAATTTTGTCACCATATATCCATGACTGCAGGGCCACCCCAACTACACAATAGCATCTGCTGCTCTGGAGAACAGTCATCGTGATTTTCTCGTCATTGTGGTGTTAAATACAATTTGAAAATATAGGATTATTTCACAAAGACGTGACACCGTTTCACAGCAGGGATGTCTGTGCCCTTTGCGTAAGCTGCGTCATTACACTGCCATTACATGGAATTTGCTGTGTTGTAGATTGCTTACAGCCACCCTCTGCTTTTCTTCCTACCAGTAAGAGAGTAGCTCCCTTAAATTTCAACCCTTTTCTCTGTACTGTTGTGGAGTAATAGGCTACAACAGTTTGAAGTGGTTTGGACTCTCAAGAAGCAGAATGGATAGGATCATTACTTCCGTACAATCATTATTGTGATTTACCTAAAGACCTTGAAACTTAAGGGACATTCCAACAGTTTTACACATCAGTTTACTAGTCTTGAATACCACTTAGCGTTAAACACCATTGTGCAATTTCTTCTTTGGGGTTGAAACTTTGTCAAAACTAATAACCCTAGCTACAGACAGGTGACAAATGACAGGAAAACCCTGAATAAATGAGTGGGGAAACATAACAAAGGCAGATCCCATAATGAGGGATTACTGAATGGGTATTCAACCCAGTTGAATAAGTGTTAGGAGATTTTGGAGTAGCATGTTAGACAGAGCTCTCCACCTTAAAACACCAAATGGGGGAATATCTTTTGGGAGAATGGTGTCCATCCCTACAGTAGATTTCCAGAGACTTATAGAACCGGTGCCAAGGAGCATTGCAGCTGTTGGGTTGTAGAGTTTGAAGGACGTAGGAGTTTGAAGGACGTAGGTGTTTGTCAGACATGGAGGATGCAAAAGATGCGATCGGAGCTTGACCCATACTAGGAACTGTCATAATGTCTCTCCCACTGCTGCACCAAGACCATTCTGTTTTCAGTCTGCCTCTTGCAAGTCAACAGCTTTATGGAAAAGCAATGCTAAATCACTGGAGTGCTCTTGAATTTTTGTTCCAACATTTGAAACATGGAAATGCATTTAAACCTGCATTCATTGATTTTGTTGGCCACTATGGGGCAGCGCAACAAGCTGTTAACACAAGATTGACATATTTTCACTTAACAAAGTTGATATGGTGAACATGTTGGCAGACAACTGCCTATTTACACATCCAGCAGACACAGAGCAACATTAGCATTCATTTGGAGATGTGTTTCTAGCCAAATGTCCAATATTCACTCTCCATTTAGCTCTGTTTTGGTCTCTATGCTAATCCTCCTCTATGTTCACCAACTTGTTGCTAACCTTGTCTCGCTGCCATTTCGTGTAAGGGCACGTAGTGTACAGTGGGTTGATCAGAGCTTTTTTGCTGAAAACAGCTGCCTGCTGCTGCTGAACACAAGGTTGATGATGTCAAAGGATATGTGTTTTTTGGTGAGGCTGAACCAAAACAGTAAAGTTGCAGGTGTTGAAACCAAAACAATGAGCAGAAAGACAATAAAATGCTCCGTAGAGCTGAAGGAAACTACAGTTTGATGATAATTCTCTGTGGGTCACTACAAGCGACACCTTTCACATTACACAGTCATTTTCTTCCATTGTTAATATAAGAATATTGTCTAGCGCTGCTTTAAATTCTGTATTGTGAAATGTGCTATGTCATTTAATTCACAGTTTAAAAGCCTTATACAGTATGTACCAACAAGGAACTCCTAATTCCAACCTCTTAACCCTAACCGAGCCCAAATTTAACCTACAGTAAAGATGAGTGTTATGGATAAATGTCTGCTCGAGAATGCCAATAGATGCGTAAGATTTAAAACCAACTCTTTGGTTTAACTCCCAAGAAATTCAGTTGCATTTGGTATGTTAAATCAAGACATGAAGGCACACTGGGGCATTGTAATCTGACTCAACTCAAAATGCCAGATTGAGCTGTACTTATCCTACTTTAGGTTTTAAGGAGCAAATTTTTTTATGTAGTTTAGGATTAAAGTGTGACTTGAATTTCTATCCTGTGTGCGCCTCTTCTCTGTCTCCCTGTTTATCTTGCTGTCTCATGTACAGGTTGCTGGATGAGCACACACAGAGACCATAACTGATGTTCAATAATCTTCATTCGACTGTAGGCCTTTGTCTGTCTCAAGAGGTTCAAGAGGAGCGGGTCACTTTTGAAGGCTCTGTTGAGTTATGCAGGAATTTGTGCAGGATGCTTAATCATCCTTGCGGAGGCAGATTAGATGCCTATTCCTTTGTGTAAACTCTTAAACGTCAGACACACACATACACAAGTTGTAAACAAGTTCAAGTTGTTTACGCAAAACTGTGTCATGCCGCTCTGAGGGTCCCCGTTGCCAACTTGACCTGCAATAACCTCCTTAACATTCTGGGCAAACTTTGATCAGTGCTGCATACGCACCTCGAAAGAGTAAACATGTTTACAAAGTTGAATTTTTTGCTGAAATATATTTTCTCTAGAAAATTACATGACTGATGTGCATATGATCTTGAAACATTTCACACTTCACTGCCACTGTAAAAAGGGATGGTGCAGCTTGAGGAGGGTTGTGTCTAGAGATAAGGTTTGTAGGTAATCATGTCAGTGTTATGCATGGCCCCTACTGTGGCACTACATTTAAAGTAGGGCTTAAGAGATGGCCATCTGATGCCGGCTCTGATGCCCACTCTGCTGCCCTGCTTACCCACTTGCCTTGATGTTGAGTCCAGTTGACAGAAACCTAAGAAGAGTGTTTCACACATGCTGAGTGAAGCCAAACCAAAGTAAACCGAGTTCCAATGAGCTGCCCTGGTTAGGGTTAGACATCAAAAAATTATCTGGGCCATTGCTGTGCAGGTCAGTGCAGAAATAGTTTGGATCATGGAGTGAAAAGGGTATGTGAAAGCACTTTAGTGACCTAAATAATATGCCGCTTTGCCCGTGAATAATTTCCGCCACCAGCAGAAACCTTTAAGGTGATGTCCAGACAGAGCTACTAGAGGTGAATTCCCTTCAAATTACTCTCAACATTTTGACTCTCACTGAATAGTTACTTCAGCTATCTACATAAAAGGGATTCAAAGGCTGCTCTGAAGAGCTCCCATGGGAGTCCCCACATAGAGTCAAAGCAACTAAAAGGGTTTGCAGACAGACTTTCACCAAGGGTGCCACTTTATCACACAAAAAATCAGGGAGAAAACTACAGTAATGCCGTGTCCACCGAGAACAGGATAAGCATAACTTGTCCTTATAGCTTATTGTGCAAGACCTGTAAACTGAAATTGCTTGCGCCAACATGAGCTCTCCAAATGATCTAGTTTCCAAACTCTTCCTCTCCCGCACAAGGCTGCCGAGGCTTTAATTACTTCTGCTGGGCCAGCACAGGTGAAGCACATTCTCACTAACAAGGTGGTTTCCGACCAGGGAGCACTGAAACACCAACAGGAAAACAACATGATGGAGAAGAAATCTGGCGCCCGCAATAGAGGGTAACCGATGCTCATAATAATCCTCCACCCAACTGATTTCACCAGCCATTGTTAGATCGTTACAGAAGAAACATGGTGTAAGTGGAGAGGAATCCAGGGAGGAATGTGTCATCAACTGAAAATAAAGTGTGAACTGGTTTTCACACATAGAGCACATGCATTTGCCACAGTGCACCTACATGCAAGCTATCTGAGCCAGGCAAAGACACAGATGGCTTTTGATTACGTTGTGTGAGATTTAGCCATTATGACAACAGGTGTTTTTAGAGGTAGAGGTCAAGGAATGCAACCACAATGACATTTGTCCTCCTTCTTTTCATTTCTAATTAAATCACTCATAATCTTTACATCATCAGATCCTGCAGTTAATGTATGCTGCCATCATCGTCTCTGCCCTTATTTAGTAAGTCGGTCAGCAGCACAAACACAGGAGTGGTGTAACAGCACAGACTAGTGGTAACTCTTTGTTATGGCCCCTTGCTCCAGTTGCCATTGACAGAACCACTCTAACCATCTTAATATTGTCAACAGTATACATGCTGTAATCTCATTCTTGTTATTTTTGCAGTAATATATCATGCCTGTAACTTGTCAAAGCCTGCTGCAAAGTGCGTCATAGCCTATTATAAATGAGGCCTTACAACAAGAATCAGAATATGTTAAAACTGCTCAGATTGGATATTTACATTTTTCTGCTGTACTGCAGTGGCTGATTCACAGCACTACTGCAGATTTGTCTGAGGCCTCAAAGTTCAACAGAGGAGGGATTTCATAACAAAAGTCACTGTGCAACTGCCCATGATCCTTTGAGACCCACCCTGATTTCACTCCACCAGCGAAGTGATTTCTAGTTTTCTACGACTTGGTGCGCTCTGCTGCACTCCATAGATGGCAGAAGAATTCTGGATAACAGCACAGGGTCATCGCAGTCGCAAAAGACGGAAGAGTAACATCTGGATGTGTGTGTGTGTGTGTGTGTGTGTGTGTGCGCGGGTGTAGGCTATGTGTATATGGTCTCTCTTTGCTTACGTTTCACACGCCTCTATGCTAGTATTCACACATGTGTCCTAATGCAACCCCTTTGATCTGTCAGAGTGTGTACTTATCATACTGAGGTGCTGTATGCTTTTCCCATTCTGACTTTTTAGCCCCTCATCCCCTCGCAGCCCGTATGGCTTGTAAGTAGCTGGCATGCAGCCTTAAAAGCCTTAAAAGCCCCAAGTATAGGAGTTGAACCGGGGCTGTCCGTTTGACCTGACCTGCTTTTGGAACAATTATTGCACATTAATTGTGTTTATGTCATAGCATTCAAATCAGCGCTTCCAGTTATTGCATACTATGACATAAACACACACACACACACACACACACACCAATGCAAAGGCAAGTGCAAGCAGACACAAACACAGGGAACTTAGTTGAAAGCCAGAGTTGGCTTTAAGAGCATTGAGTTCTGAAAGGCTAAGGCTCTGTTCCTAATCCCTCTCCTACTTTTCCTCTTCCCTTCCCTTCCCCACCCCCCTTTGCCTTCTCTCTGTATCTCTCCTCCTCTCTTGCAGGAGAATTCTGGGGAGATTTCTTTCTCTTTCATTCCTCGAGGATGAAGCAGCACAGCAGACCTGTGTACTGAAACAGGTAAGTACTGAACATCATGATGACCTTAAAACAGACACATAAAATCCCTGCCCTCACTGTCCAAAGCCGATTTGTTCTGGGCCATATTTGTGTATGATTTATGTTGCTAAAAGGCAGTGCCATGTCCACTGAGAAAGACACAGAGAGGGAGTACAAAAAGAAAGAGAAAGGGGTGGGATCTTGATCCTGAGAAAGAGAGCGAAGGAAGCACAGATAGAGACTCATCCTCAGGGACAGAAAGAGCGAGCGAAGACACTGTCGACAGGATGAAAGTTTAACCAAACATCAGCTCCCCACAGGAGTGGCAAATCTGCTGCCGTCGCAGTGGACAGACTGGAGGGAAGACATGCAAAGAGACAGACCGGCAGACAGGACAAGACAGAGCGGCGATCCCCAGCTGTTTTTAAAACGCTGCCTCTGATACATTATTGAATATGCAGCTCTCCAACGCATCGCTGAGCTTTCCTCTCATGTTAGCGCTCAAGTTCGCATAGCGTCACCATTCTAAATATAAAGCATTCGCTCACCCCTCTTTGGTTTGTTAAAAGATGCAGAGGCTGCACGTAGGCTGTGTGTGTTGCTCTGAGTGGCACTTTCCTTTTCTGAGGCTGGCTGGAGTTTGAGTTGAGTTTGTGTGTGACTCATTTTGGAAGCAAGCCTCAGCAAACTTCAAAAAACCAAAATAGATTTCACCAAACTCTTTGAAAGTATTGTTAGATGATGCACAGAGTATACTGAGGCGAGCGAAGTGCTTCACTGGGAGTCGCATGTACTGTACACTGAAGGAAGTAAGATGTTATCGAGGGGATTGATTTTGAATCAGACAGCATGTGGAACTCTGCAGGTCTATGACGATCTAGTGCAGCTATAACTTAGTTTGCACAACTCAACTACCAGTCCCTTTTCCTAGTGCCCATTTTCCCAGTTTAATAAGTTGGATTTGGATCGAGTCAGTGTCAGTGTCCTAAGACTTTGTGTAGGTGGAGTACCAGGTCTGGTCTACAGGTGGCAGCAGAGCAACATACCCAACAGGCATGTTTCTGTAGCAGACTTGATTGGCCAATTTTACCAGCAAATCCCTGTGTAGGCCTCCCTTCATTTATATCTCTGTCTCAACCAAGACAGGTTTTCAAGCAAATGATTCTGCCTGGTCAAGAAAAAAAAAAAACAATCAGTATGGCTTTTTGTTCATAGATCAAGTGCACAGATGGTTCAAACTCACATGAAAAATCTTGTCTTGTTCTATTTCAGCTCCCACTTTTAAACTTCATGTTCCAGGATGAACCATGAGCAAAGGTAAGAAACTTGTCTCTAACTTGACCTTATTTTAGCATGAGTGCGTTTGAGGGGGCGCGTGTCAGTGAACATATGCCTGTGAGTGTGTGTGAAGGTGCATGCTGTCCTGTCTGTTTGTGAGGATGCACGGACACCTGGGTCCAAGTGCTGCTGGGGGTATGTGCAGTTGTATAAATGCTTGAGGGTGCGTGTCTCTGTTTTCTGACAGATGTTGTAACGACATGATTAGCCCTCTGGCTGCCAGTAGCTCTGTGTGAGGTTGCTATAGTGACTGTGGGTTGAGTGTTGGGGAGGCCAGAGTGGAATATGAGGGTGCCGAGGATGAGGAGAGGGGGTGGAATAGGAAATGAAGTGCCTGATGCCTCCGGCCTGTGTATGTGTGTGTGTGTGTGTTTCTGTTTTTGTGTGCGTGTGTGGGCGTGTTTGTGTGACGTTTATGTCTGTTTGTTTGTGTATTTTCACAAAGAGCACAGAACTGAAGAGACACTCGTCTGTGTAATTGGGAATTTGATCAAGATAACTCACTCAAACACACAGTCAATCATGTGTATACACACAAACACACACACACACGTTCAGTCTGCGTAGGAGCAACAGAGACAGGGATCCTGAGATGATAGCTGGAGCGTGGGCTCAGGGTAACCTGCTCTGCCTCACAGACCAGCGCCATGAGTGGGTCGCACTTCGTATCACTTATCACTTAAATTGCCGCGTCAATGGAGCTGTTGTGCAAACTGGCACAGGCAAGAGAAATGCCCTCTGCCTTTGTGAGCACAGGGACTGTAAAACGGTGTGGTTTAAAGCACCATGTAGTTTCAAGAACAAGGCTCAAGTTCAGGTTGCTGATTATTGTCTGTGTTCTAAGGAAGTGCTTATCAGCCCGAGGGTCAAGACCCCCACAAGGGGTTGCACCTTTTTATTACCTTTTGTTTTTCTTTTGTGAAGTACCAGACAGTTTTACATCCTCAGGCCTCTAAAACTTTAAATCAAACAACCTCAGAAGAGAAAACTCTCTTTGGTTGAACTGCGTACAACTCAGACATGACTCATAGCTTTGTTTTAAGGGGTCACAAGCCAAACTGTGTGTAGTCAAGGTTGGGAACTCTTCCGGCTTGTTTGTGTAGTTGTCTGAAGGGATGCGCCTATTCAACTTTTTCCTCATACCGTTTCCAATACCTCAACTCAGGATACCTGCCAATACAGAGTGCTGATCCAATACCAGTACTCTCTTTTTCCCAAACTTAAAATCTATATACCTCTCTGTGTGGAACTCACTTTGAGTATTTTTTATGGGAGAAGACAACATTAGCCCAGGGATTGCCGCAGCACTAAAAAGTTGATGGCCCACTGTGACTGAGTGAATGATAATGAAAACACAGAATTTGATCATCACATTGATGAAGAAACTGTGTTTAATATGGGTTGTCACATTATGGCCAATGCCTGATCCATTTAATTTAATTTAAGGTCCACCATCTGAGATCCATGTATCCCTATTTGTCTAGCCTCCAGTATGGACACCTGTAACAATTAGTAACTACTTTTAACAGAAAATGCCCTATTTTCTTGCAGTGGTAAAGCAGGTAAAACACAGGAAAAACAGTTCTGTTCCACTGTGACGAGTTTACAACATCCAATAACAAGACCCCAGTTTACTACTTTTGTTGGTATACTCATAGACGTCCTATTTTCTGAGAATCGCATATATTGGTTTGGGAGATCATAGGTCTGTTAAAAACCTAACAAAACTTTTATTTCTATTAAAATATTTTTTGGACTATTCAACGTAATCTTTCTGTTTTTGATAACGCTGACATAAGTGTTTGTTGTTATCAGTTTATTGTATTGTTTTGGTTTTATTGGCAGATTTTTTTCTTATTAGTGTGTGTGTGTGTGTGTGTGTGTGTGTGTGTGTGTGTGTGTGTGTGTGAGATAATGTTGTATGGGTAGGCTTTGTGATGTTTTCTTTTTTCCTGAGAATTCAATAGAAAAGGGGAAAAAAAAAGAATCAAATATAAAATGCAAATGTTAAATGTTAATGCAAATATGAAAAACTGGGAGATGGGATTATTAAAGAAATATGTGATATTTTAATCACTGAGGTGAAAAACATCCTGTCAGAAGTCTGAATTATTTGATGTGTTCCCTGGGGGGCCACCTTAAGTGAACCAATCTCATTTTACATAACAATTTAAAGCAACCCTGAGGCTCTGCTGCCAGTACACAGCAAACCATCCTCATGCTTGTCTCCTGTATCTCCCGAGTGTGCAGCCTGCTTTGTATAATAGTCATGGTGAGAGATATAATGTGCTGCACCATACGGGGCTGGCTTCACACAGGGATTACACCTAGATGATTCTTCAATAGAGAATTTAGTCTCGGGTAGCCGAGCTTAATCCGCGCCCGTGGAAGCGGACCACAGTGCTGTGGAGCCGTGGCCAGATATGACAGAGAACAGAGAGCAGCCAGATTAGTTCACACTAGGAAGAGGGCTGAGCTTGAAGCCGCCTTGCCTGACAGAGCGTCTCTTGACAGCTCCTCCCAAATCTCTCTACTCTCTCTAATGCAGTCTGAGGGAAACATTGTTCCCCCTTTCAGTCTTTTTGACTGTCTCTTTCTTTCTCCCCGCTCTGTCCCTGTCCCCCTGTGTGAGGTGAGAGCGAGACATAGAGAGAAAGAGAGTGTGTGTGTGTGTTTGTGTGTGTGTGTGTCTTATCGCTTCATTAGTCTGTAGATTTCTGGGTCATTTGTAGCCTTGTTCCCACTGTCTCAGAGATGCTGTAATTACCCTCACATGAGTCACATCTGATAATTAGGATGGTCCGAGCAGGACTCAGCCACACACACACACACACACACACACACACACACACACACAGAGAGAGAAACTGTTCGCGCTTGCACATGTGACACACATGCACACACATCAGTCATTAGGGGAGAGTTTAACATGCAGTACAGTGTTAATGGGATTATCATTGTGGAGGGTCCCACTCATCAACCTCTTACTCCTCTCTCTATTCATCATCAAGCACCATTCTCAAACACTTAGGAGAATCCGTCATTTCTTCTTCATGATCTCTTTCTTTCATTCTTTCGTTCTTCACATACCTTTCTAGGTGTCTCTCTTCTCTTCAGTGTTACAGTGAATATGCTCTATTGGCATGACCACATCTAAGGACAGACTCAATGGGGCGCCGTGATGGCCTAGGGGTTTAAGCTGCTCGACGTCCCTGATTCGAGTCCAGCTGGGGACCTCTGTTGCTTGTCTCTTTCCCCTCATTTCCTCTCTCTCTCTCTCTCTCTCTCTCTCTCTCTCTCTACTTTCTGCTTTCAAGAAAAGGCATGAAAATTCCCCAAAAGCAGACTATAATAGTGGTCCCCAACCTTCTTAGCTGATGACCTTAAAATGAATGAATGTTTTCATGCGACCCTTACAAGGTAACAATTACAAGATAAGCATTTTGCATTACAAGTAGTGTTCTGTAAGGGGAACATGTAGACAACTGAGACAAAATGTGTTTAGGTAAAAGGGGATATGCACCCATTTTTTTGTCATATAATGTTCATTTTAGCAGTTAATTCTTGACTTACAGGTGTTCAACCATCTTTAAGGTGATACATGAAGAAGCATCCTCACACTGTAATAAGGATATGGCAAAGAAAAAGAAGAGGAAGATTGTGAGGAATGTAACTTTGATTTGTTGTTCTGCTCTTTTATCCTTTAGCTGCACTGACATAATCACCTCTCTCCATCTCAACCACTCTCGGCCCTCTGTTCTATCATTGCACCCATTTCATCAGCTCATTTAAAAGTAATATTACCCATAACCATTCAATTTTCACTGTGTTTATTCCGTTGACTGAAATGGTAATGGAGATATTGACAGCGGAGTGCAGAGTGATTCTGTCCAGGCCATTGTGTTGAGTGGTTCGATGGAGAGGAGTGGATGACTGGAGGGCTATCTATGGTATTACATATAGTGTGGAAGGCGTGGGAAAGAGAGGCCCTCTGAAAGCCAAAAGCTTAAATACCATGCCGCACATACACAGACATAAAGAGACAACTCACACAAACACACACACACGGATACACGTACAGGCAGTGGATTAGGATGGGGATTATGGAAGCATAGCTGTAAAACAGGCAGCGACAGATCAGTGTTACACTTCATAAACACACATACACACACACACTGATTTTTAAGAATGTACAGTAAGATGGATTTATTCTGAGGTGGATGTTATAATGAGTTACGTTGATGTGTCATGACTGAGCACTATTCAAGCTTAAATAGGGAGACAGTTCAATAGGGAAGCAAAGACGCTTTAGCAATCAATTATTGAACTAGAATGGCAGGAACAGAAAGCTACAGAGATTTCATGTCTGGGTCATGACGTATTTTATAATCACGAATTTTAATTTTCTACTGAATGACCCACAGAGAGAACGTGGTGTTTATATTGTGAGCTTAAAACTTTTGTCACCTTATATCCGGAATCTAATCTACCATAACATGCAAGAAAAGACAACCCTGACATTTTGCCAAGCAAACAGGTCACAACACCATTACCTCCTAAACTCAGGTGATGTACATTAATAAGTCACCTCCAGCACCATTTTTAATAAATGGTGAGCCAGGTAAGTTTGTGGAGAACTTCACTTTTATACAGCCTTATATAGAACAGCAAGACACAGAAGGACAGCAATGGAAAATAGGGTGTGTTTTCCCAACTTCGCAACATCTAGAGGTCTGATACAGCTTAATAAGACTAAAGAGTCTACAGCTATGTAAGCAGTCAGCATGCTAACATGCTCTAGCAACGCTAACATGCTGATGTTAAGCATGCTAACATTTGTTAATTAGCAAGAAACACAAAGTACAGCTGAGGCTGATGGGAATCTAGTTAGTTTTGCAGATATTTAGTCATAAACCAAAGTGTTTTTGTGACAAAGTGAAATTATGACCTGATGATGACGCTAGATGAAAAGTTGCTAAGGGTGTACCAAAGTTATAAGAATTCATACTGAGGGGGACATGAATGTGTGTACCAAATTTCATGGCAATCCATCAAACAGTTGTTGACTTTGGTCCAAATTAAAACATTTCAACAACAATTTCAGTCTGGACCAAAGTGGTGGACCGACAGAGTGACATTGCCATCCCCATCCCCAGAGCCATGTCGCTGGCATGGCCTAAAACAAAGCTCCATCTATATAACAGTAGCAAGAACATCATCACTGAAATAAGGCAGAGGTGACTGCGGTGGCTGGTGGCCGTGTGCTTCGAATAGAGGCAGATCACATCCCAAAGGTTCCGCTGAGATTGACTTCACTCCAAAAGAAAACAAGGAAGACTAAAAATGACCTTTCCCTTAGACAGACAAGCTCGTTAAAATTAAGTTTATTTGGGGTGTGGCTCAACATGTTGTCAAGGATACGGAACAAGAGAGGGAGTTCATTGTGGCCTTATGGCCTACAGGAGACAAAGAGGATTGAGAGGTAATTAAATATATCTGGAATCTAGATGGGGCAATGTTATCTACTTTGTAACCTCTTTTATGTAGTAAAGGTACAGTTCACCCGAACATATTTGGTATCTAGCCATCACTACGTATTTTCAGTTTTATGTGCTGTGGATTTGAGGTATCTGAAAACATTTCTCCTCTGAAACGTCTGTCACCACCCCAATATAATAAAAGTGAATGAAATTTTAATTGTGATGCTCACAGAGTTGAAAATTTACATTTTAAATATTCAACAGTAAGTTGTTACTCTGGACAATCCACAGCAACTGTTAACAGTTTTCATGGAGATAGAAAGTAGTTTAAATGAAACCAGGAGGCCTGTGTGTTTTCCTCAGTAGCCGGGACATTGTTTCTTCAAAAATTTAGTGCTGTTGAGTTTTTCAGATGTAATTTTCTCATGCTTTGAGCACCACGTACAAAATCCCATTCATCTACACTGTATCAGGGTGGCTACAGAAATCCCAGAGATGGATAATTCAAAACCAAAAAAGACAAATTACCCTTTTAACACCAAAACATTATTTCACTAAATAACGCTGCACAAACAATTTAAATGAGTGGATAGATCACTTCTGTTTTTTTTTTTTAAAGTTTGATCGAACTTTAAAATGCTAAGTTGATAAAAATGTAACATTCTGAGTTTTCAGGGATCGTGACTGAGGTGAAGTTTAAACTGTTCTGTCCAATCAAGACATTCTTGTTTGATGTGATGAACTGACTGCCGTCACTGCTCCCTCTTCATTAATCGCTATTCAAACTCTGCTTGGCAAAGACAAATGAATTCTGTAGCTTTGACTGAAAGATAGTTAAATGTCCACCTCTAATTGTCATAGGAGCTTTCTGCCATCACTGTGGTCAGATTGGCATCCATAATGGCTGGAAGACTTTCTAACTAACCGTAACCCATATCGTAAAGCTGAATGCGGTGAACACAAACGCGCACAGCCGCAACATGAAAAAATGAGAGGGAACAGTTCACCTCTCCACCACTCGCCACATTAATTAGAACAAATTGTCCAGTCGTTGAAAGCAGTGCACTGCTGTGAATCGGAGCGGTGGTTGCGGCATGTGGCTCCTACTGTGTCTGCTTGGAGATAAAACGCAAAGTGATACTGTCATGCCAGGCATTGTCAGACATTAGAGAATGTTTCAAAATCTGGTCACAGCTCGGTCACACGCTGCTCATACATGATGGAGCACTAGTCATGCACTGACTGAGTGCCTCAATCTGTGGCCATCTACGCTTCGGCCCTGCTGCATCACGCATGTCTTGGTCACCAGACATCTGTCATCAGCACGCAGCTCACTGGAGGTCTGTGGCTCCCCGTGATCCCATCTTCTCCACAACTGTCAAATATAATCATCAATCTCTCCTCCGTTTCCTTTTATATTCACTCTGCATATTTCTGCCTGGCCTCCTCAAACTCTCCCTTCTCACCCTCCTCCTCCTCCTCCTCCTCCTCTTCCTCTTCTACATTTCTCCTCTTTTCTTTCAGTATGCTGAAATACAGTATATAACTAGCAATTTGCCAATCTCTCTCCCACTATGACACACAAACACACACACACAGACACATGCACACACACACACACATGCAGAGGCATCCAGACCGCGAGAGCTGCTGTGGTGTATAATGACAGATAATTGGCTATTGTGGGTTCGCCCTCGGCAGCAGGAACCAATCACAGTGACAGCCACTTCTCCATGACCCGTGTGTGTTCGCGTGAGTGTGTGCGTGTGCGAGTATGAATATCTGGATGTGTGTGACGATTGTATTTTATTTTGCTGTCTGCCTTTGTTGCTCTGTGTATAGAAGTAATTGCTAGTCAAGCGCGTACTCTACAGCATGTAACTGACAGGTCTCTTTGTAGTTCATATCCCTGTAATTTTTGCATTTATGTAAACGTAAATAAGCTATTCAACTGTATTGTATGCATTTCTGTGTGTGTGTGTGTGTGTGTGTGTGTGTGTGCACGTAGAATATGAATATCCACCGCTGTTCAACATTTTACACAGGTATAACCTCAATGAAATGTCCTGATTTTGTACAAATTACCACTCAGTGCATCTCATTTTACATTCTCAGAGTTGATGCACCCGCCTCGAGGATCCACAGCCCCACACAATGCAGCCTTGCTGTTCTTCACTAATGTGATAGCTGCTTAGCTTGTCATTCGTCACTCATTTTGATGGAGTCAGCAGCCCTGGTTAATGGTCTGTCTGCTTGCCATTTGTATGGAACATGTTGACTCCCAACTTCTCCAGACTGATCAGAATAATTATTTTTTTTCTGGAAAATAATCCTGATGTGTTCTTTCACACCCGGGACGAATTGTAGCCGCATCAGCAACAGTCTTTAAAATAACAGCCATAGTGCAAGTGGAGGATGTCTCCCTCTTGCTTACTCTCTCTCTCTCTCTCTCTCTCTCTCTCTCTGCTTTTTCATTCTTTCCCTTTATCATTCACTCATTTACTCCTCCCTCCATCTCTCTTTCTCTGCCAATTCCTCTTCTCTCGCTGTTTGCTGCGATTCTCATTTCCGCTCTTTCAATAGTAGGGAGTGCTCATCCAACCCATGCACACAGACTAAATGAGATCCTGTGTGTGCATGTGATGCGTGCATGCAGCTTAGACTCTGTAAATATGATCTTTTCTGTATTGCTAATACGTGCTACCATAAAAATATGTGCACGTTTGCGTGCACGTGGGGGAGAGGTTGTGTACTTCATCATACCAGCCAGCTCAATATTCCCAAATGCAATTTCCTCGATGTGAAAAGAGCAGGCTGGATGTTCATCATTCTATACTCCCTTCTTAGTGTTCAATAAAAGCGTCTTTAGGACTGCTAGGCTGCTCGCTCTTGTGTTCTTTTTTTCATCCTGTCACTCCCTCATTTTCGCTCTTTCTGACTCTGCACGCACACACACACACACATACACACTCCTGCCTTTTGTAGAATGCAGCTGATCTGTCTCCTGTGCATGATTAAAGTGCATTTCACAGCATGTTCCCTGAGTGTTTCTTTGTAATGCTGCTTAACATTCTGAACCTATAACATATAATTCAGCCCACCTGAGCTCATCTGTATTGTGATTGTGCAAATCAATTCTAGAAATGGAGATTTTCTACAGTTATATGTTGATAAAAAAAAACACATTTTAGCTCTGGCTACGGAAAATTGATCAATTCGCAGTTCCAAAAGCGCAGAATTACCTTTTTCTCCACAGCTAAGCCAGAGGAGGATTGCCATTGTCAGCACCAAATCAACATGTTTACAACAGGAGTCAAAAAGACTCAATCAGTGCCAGCTGAATAGCAAAGAAATCATAAAAGGAAGGTTAGCTGTGGAGTGAATTGGGACATAAAGAAATGTTGTTATCCGTGTTTATCTTTGTAGTGTAATCCAGATATTTGATTATAGATGAGGATATAGCTTTCATGTAGGCATGACGAACCAACCAGCAGCCTCTCCCTTTACATCCCTCCAACTGCTCTTTCATTGTTAGCTGCATTAGTGTCTCCCTCTATGAAATTATGGTTGTAATTGTCCAGGTACAACTAGGGAAGGTGCCATCTCTAATACTAGCCAAGCCACTAATGGTTCGTAGCCCACTGCAGCCTCGCGTCTGGATAGAAAACAAATGACTTGAGAAGTGGCAAACACCGAGTCAGTGCCTAAAGGAAGGAAGGGATAATGATGTGGTGTGTGTGTGTGTGTGTGTGTGTAGGTGTGTGTGTGTGTGTGTAATACATCTATGTGTGTGTGCAGCCAAAGATATGTGCGGAGTCAGATTTACACAGTGCTATTTTCAATGCACTCCAAGACAAAGGATGTGTGTGTCTATCATTAAGTCATCAATCTTTGAAGCTGGAGGAATGTTTTTCTGTGTACATATGTGTGTATGGGGGTAGGGTCAGGTGTCAGTTGGAGGGTGGGGGGTCAAGTGTATGTGTGGGGCATTAATCATTAAGCATCAATGATTAAGGCGTGTGTGTGTGTGGCTGTGCAAGTGGGTGGAACTGTGGCTCTCTATGATGTTGAGATTAGAGGCAATTATTGAAATGTCATGGCTTTAATGGGCCGCCGCTCTGCACTCCTCTCATAAGTCATGAGTTGAACTTTCAAGGTGATGAAACAAGGAACCGTTTGCTGAGTCTTTCTGTGTTTTAAAAAAATAATTTAGCAGCCTGATATTCCACATATAGGGGGTCAAGTGTTGACACCATAATTTTCTTGAGGCTGCAAGTAAAGATTATTTTCATTATTGGTTAGTCTGCTGATTATTTTCTTGATTAATCAATTAATTGTTTGGTGTATTAAAATGTCACAAAGTGAAAAATGCTCATATTTTCCCAAAGCCCAAGCTGACCCGAAAGTGTTCATTTTACTATCATAGAAGATAAGAATAACGGCAAATATTCACATTTGAGAGGCTACAATCGGATAACATTTGGCATTTTTGCTTAAAAAATGGCTGAAATGATTCAGCAGTTATCAAAATTGTTGCTGATTCATTTCCTGTTGATCAACTAATTGATTAACTAATATTTTCAGCTCAAATGTTCTACTTGATTTCTTTCTTTCTTTCTTTCTTTCTTTCTATCGTGTGTCAACATTTTAAACAAAGACAAACTTACAGAAAGGATAGATACTCCTTGGAGAGAACATTTGAAGGTTAAAATTGAAGTGAAACCGACGTGAAGCGTATAAACCACCAGAATGATGGAGATTTGCAGATCGCATGAGATCATTGCAGCGAATTGTTTTGTATCTGTCTTAAACCCCACAGTCTCTGACACGTCCTTTTTATACACCAAGGGAAACTATTTTTCATTGTTTCTTGTACTGTTATATATTGTCCCATTATTTAAGTTACTGAGTGAAGCGCTGAAATCTCTCGGAGAACTTTTCACTGAATACGTTTTCATTTTTGGTTTTTCGTAATATGGAAAAACCAAAACGAAAAACGGTTGTTTAATTGACTTCATTTTCGGACAGGTGAAACTAGCCATTTATCTTAGTAGGAAGCAAAAAATAGAAAGTGGTCATAAAAATGATTCTTAGTGAAAGCACAAATAATGCTTGAGTACAAGTATTACTCTTAGACATTTTTAATGAGATTTGGTATATTGAAGGCCATCTCTTTAATTAAATAATAGTGAAATCTGTTTTATTGATACAATAGCAACGCAATAGCAATACTAATAAACATAGGGTCCAGCCAGGGTCCTGTAATTAAATGTAAATAAAGTATTTTACTTTTTCTTCTTACTTTTCTGTAATGACTGTGTCGGCCAGTTTGTAAAGAAATACACCTAACTCATGGCAGACATCTTTGACTTGTCCAGCACAGGTGTATGTAATACAATTAATGATGGCTGCTTTCTATTTACAGGTGTTCCAGTTTCAGGGCTCTAGCACTGTGCATGCTGACTGTCATGGCCTACTGGCACACCTAAATGGAATGGAGCCATCATTAATGTAATTGGTTGTACTTGTGTTTTTCCTATTATGATGAATCACAATATCTGCTGCAGGACAGGTCGGTCAGTCCAAGATATACAGTAGATACTATTTCTCCAGTGCCCCATCAGTCCATTGTTCCAACAAAGTTTTTGTCTGTTCGCCAGATACACAAGCCCTTATTGTACAGTAGTGCCTATGTCCACCATCCCTCTAGTGCCACCATCAGGCCAAAGTCTAGGTCACAGGTTAATTAGTCTAGAATTTTTCAACCATTTAAAATGAGAAAGCAAAGATTTTTCTTTTCACCAACATCTGTACGTCCCAATGTACCTATCAAATTTAATTGTTGAGCATCATTTTGATCCAATCTTTACTATAGTGTATGTCTAAGGGAGCATCTTTGGGTTTCATGGTCAGTTTCCACCATGTAAACTTTCATGCCAATAGGTTGAAAAACAAAGAAATGGGGGACATATTTTATATTTTTTAGTCAGTCCCGCTTATCCTATTTTTAGAACATTAGAGCATCCAAAGCCCACATATTGCTGGCGCTGTGATATGTAGAGCATAGGACTTATTATCTCTGGATCACAGGATTAAAACCATAAGTGAGCAGGACATTTTCTATGAAAAGCATTTAATCTAAATTGATAAAAAAATAAAAAAAATTCCCATGCTACAGCGTAACAGCCTGGCGTATCTTATTAAGCCTACTTGCTAACCCTGTTGCAGACGATATCTCCAATAAAGTGGAGACGGAGTTGGAACTTGTCACTTGCCCGAAGTTGTGTCTCGATGCAGGCTTAGAGAACACGGATGTGTTGAGTTGGGTTAGTGGCTGTGGATAAAGAGTGCTGAGGAAAGGCAGAGTTCATGCATGACTTAAAACATTGAAAACGGATAAATTACTTGGTTGACAGTATGCGCAGTACGCCTGCAGGGCGTGTGTGAGCCCGAGTGAACATATGTGTGGACAGTCATGTGTTTTCACGTACTGAAAGCATCCATGCACACACGCACTGAATATTGAACCCATATATCCATACATATTTATCGGTGGATCACTTGAATATTTAATCAAGAGCTGCTAGATAATGTAGATATGTGTTGATAGTGAGAGGGCGCTGGGGTGTGAAGCAACAAAACAAAACATCATATGCTACGCACTTTACAACATAAGACGTTTTTATTTATTGGAGGTATACAACCTCCGCATTGTCTTAACACAACAGTGCTTTGCAGCTCAGTGTGTGTGCATTGTGCCCGTGTGTGTGTGTGTGTGCAGTGTGATGCTATGTCATGAGGCCCATCAAATACAGCTCCAGATTCTATTTTAGCCAGTGAAGTTATCTCGATAGCAAACCCTTTATCTCGTCTGTGTGAGTTACTATCTTTTGAGTGTCTGTGCGTGTGATTGTGAGTGTGCGCACAAACAACCCCATTGTGTATGTGTGGGCATACACATCTGTTATCGGTGTGTGTGTGAGGGCTTGCATCTGTGTGTGCTCGCGTGTGTCCCCAGCCTGAGGTTGTGTTTTCTTGTACCCTCTGAGCTGAGGAGTTTCTGCAACAAAAGCACGTTTACGCTCCTCCATCTCATTTACATTGCGCTGATGGGAATCTGCTGCACCACTGATTGTGTTTGGTGTTCTAGGTCAGCACACCCAGATAAGTATGTGTGCAAGTATATATGTGTGTGTGTGTGTGTGTGTGTGTGTTCAAGCATGTGCTCAAAGTCTGAAAACTGGTGTTAAAGCCTGTCTCCCCTTTTCTCCCTCTTTTGCTGACTTCCTGTCTCTTTGTCAGCACACAAGCAGACAATCCTGACCCTTTTTTACACACCATATACATACATTTTACACAAAGCAGACACCATATCTGCAGCAGCTCATGACATAATTGAAATAGACTACAAAATGCTGTAACCTCGGTGTCTTGAGTTTCATGTGCTGTCATACACGAGTTAATTCAGTCAGTAATTCATTTGATACAACTACCTTGGAATATTTTGTCACAATGTTCAATAAAACTCAGGAAGTATAGAATTACACTCGGTTTCAAATACACAGAGCTACATCACTCACATGTACACTGGCATAACCACGTTGTGTGCCCAAAGCGCTGTAAGCAGCCCCATCTGGGAAGAATTTTGATTTTATTTTAGAATCATCACACAACTGTCTGCACTATAGGGAAGAGAGAAACTTTCAGATTAAAACAAATGCCTTAGTTCTCACATCTATTCTTCAAAATAGTAGTTAAATATTTCTTTTCTGTGGACCCCTTAAAATTACCCAGTGGATTCCTTTTTTGTTCCTACTGACTACAATTTGGAAACTTTTGGCCTGAATAACATGAAATGCCCAGGCAATATCCGAGTTTATCAAAGAGCTGTTCCTCACTAGAGATAAGATCGACTCCACTTGTCTCCACAGATAAATTGTGCCTGTGATTGCCACTTTCCTAATCTCCAAAACTCCAACATTATCCCAGAGAAGCCTTTTTAGTCTGATGGAGGGGGGAAAAAAACTCAACAAAGATTTGATCTAGAGTTTAAGTTTTAACAAAATAATCGGAGGAAAGAAATGCCGGAGGAGTGAGATCATTAATTCACATAAACTGGGGTGGTTCATTTTATTTATGGCACTTGTGTCCAGAATATTATTTAAATAAGTTAAACTGCATTTGTCGTCAGTGTGCTGACTTTTTAACTACTGTAGATTTCATAAAATATTAGGACTGAATACAACATGTGACCAAATGGCTTCAAATTGACATTGACGCTCGTTATCGATCCATCCACTTCCCCACTCGTCTAGCCTACCGGGACGATTTCATCTCTCACCGAGCGAGGGAGTGATGACAAAGGAAACCGGGGCCTTTTGGCGACTCCAGATCGCTCCACACGGACTCCCCAAAATAACGTTGCAGGGATTACGCGCGGCGTCTGCAGCTTTAAATCTGCCCCAACTTCACTCCAGCCACCATACCGTGGGGTGGGGGGGGTTTAGCAGCTACCTTACTGACTCGTATACTCACCGGGTAGGAAATTATTGGAGCGAGAGAGAGTGCGATTGAGAGAGAGAGAGAGAGAGAGAGAGAGAGAGAGAGAGGAAAACAGACGCACGGTGCTGGATTATTTGGGCAGAGCGGCTGCAGCCACGGTGGATGTTACACAGTCAGACGACGAACGGAGAGCTTGAATCTATTCAGACTGCGAGTTTTTCCAACGACGGCGCCGGGCAGGATGCTGATATGGTGAGCGCGTCCCCTGTCATTTTCTGTGTAGTTTTTGTTATTGTTGACATGCACAACAGAGCGTTAACTTCTTGTGATAATGCATTCCCGTGCAAAGCAGCCTATACGCATCTGCGCTTATCCGTTCAGATGTGCGTCTGTGTGTGTGTCAGTCCAGTCAAACACATGACTGACACCTAATATCTGCCTTATCTTTTCTCCCCAGCATGAACAGTTAGGTGTTTTATTGGTGTTTCAGGTGGTGGCCTTGGCTTTACCAGTGGAAAATCACTGTGATATTTGTGATAGTCCCCAATTTAGGGAAATGTGTTTGTGGCAGTCAATAGTGAGTTCATATTGATCTTAATTTAGCCTAATCAGTGGTGGTTATTATCATCTCCCATGCCTTCATGATGATATTTGTATAGGAGCTTACAGTACAATATGACTGTCACCCAGTAATCATTTTATTTATTTCCTATGGTGTCACAGTAATATTAATATACAGTAAATACAGTTTTGTGTTGGCTATTACATTGCATCCATGTCAAATTTACTGTGAGATTATTACAGTTCTTTTCGCTGCAGGGCGGCTCTTGAAATGAGGTTTTTAATGCTGATGAGAGATTAAGGAGGCTGTAAACCGCTTGGTTTTTCAGTGGGGTTTGGTGCTCCCCCTCAAAAACATGCTCAGAGGTATTTTCTCACGACCGAACCGATGCCACCGGCACCGAGCATACTGGATGGACACTTGATGGTGTGTGCAGACACAAAGCAATAGGATTTGTTAATGGCTGTCAGTCAGTTCAACCTGTTTTGAGTGTGCTGTCTGTGAATTTATGCAAAACTGCATGAACACTTTAGTCTCAAATAGGCCACAGTGGCTTCTAGGGGTGAGTTCCTGTCTGTGGATTTCACTCTAGCAGCCTGTATCAAATCCATTTGGACACATTTTAAAGAGGTTATTGGAAATAGAATTTTTTGATTATAGCTGATTTCCATGAAGCACAGCAATTCATCAGCCTACTTTCACCTGTGAGATGTAATGATTGCGTACAGTTTGTATCTGACACAACATATTTATATTTCTCTTTATGCCACCGCCACAACTCAATGACTGTAATGTGCTGTAATGTGCTGCTGGCTCTGTGTATATGTGTGTTAGGCAGTAGTCAGCAGTCTTGCTCAAACACTGTCTATGGCAGCATTACAGACCTCACTAGCTTACAAATCAATCATGCAAGTACTTTTACAGCAATTAGGTTTAAGTATGTGAGAGAGAGAGACATACATAGAGTGAGAGAGTACCTTCATGTGTTTGCCTGATCTGATATGCAGTTTATGCATACAGTTTCTCGGCTAAGTGCCTTAATCCACATTAAGTGTCGCCATGAAAAAGCTGCACAGTAGGAGCCATATGTCATGTTTTGTTTCCAGAATGGAACACCAGCATGATATTTACTTTAATAACTTAATAATTGATTGACAAGTTATGGTGCTTTTTCTTGGAGAAATGTGTAAGCATATATTTTAGAGTTGCTGATGGTCGAGTGAAGTAATTATCCTCTAAAATACCAACGCATGATGTTAAGGAAATTAGTATTTAATGTACAAATGTGTTTTTAAAGATGTCTTTCAAGAGAGCTACTTCTGCTGCACTCTGTTAGATATGTTTGGGCACACATTAGGCAAGTGGACTACAACCTGTTTTACGACCATAGCCTGCTACTCTCAGGTCAGAGGTGTCTTGTCACATGCCAGTCTGTGGATGAACAAGTGCTTTACCCCAGCTGATCTTCCACTGTGTTTATGTGCCGTGTGTGTGTACATGCGTGCCACTGCAGCTGTTCCTCCTCTCAGAGAGATTAAGTTTCACAAGATGTGATGGATGCCAGTGTCTGCAGAGCCAGCTGTGTGTGTGTGTGTGAGTGTGTGTGTGTATCACATGTTTGTCAGCGCATTTCTGTGCGGACAAATGCATAGCGCCGTGCCTGCGCATGTACGCGTGTATGTCGTAAATGTCCGTGTCATTGCCCTGAGAGCTGGGTCAGGTTAGGAGAGGTGATGTTAAGGTCAGGGATGTTATGAGTTGGGTTGGTAATTATAGTGACTGCACCTTTGGTTCCCACAGACCAGGCCAACGCAGTCTAAACCAGGAAGACATGAACAGGTCAGCAGAGCCGGATCGCTGCCCGGGTCAACATGTCCTGCTGCAAACAAAGAGCTCGGCCAAGAAAAAAACACAAGATTATAAAGACCAGAAAAGTAAAGTTTGCTGTTTAAAAAGCTCTTTTTTTTTGTCGTCTTGAAGCCAGACGTTTGGCTTATTTCTTGCCTGATCATGCAGAGGAGTGAGAAAACAAGTATACCTACATTTCTTTATCCACTGTGACAATTTCAATTTTAGGGCTACTTCTCAAGAATCAAACTGCATATGTAAAAGGTTTTCAAAGAGGCTATTTTGAGAGACAGCCTTGTGGGGAAAACAGGCTGTAACAGTCAGAGTGGGCAGGCGGGAGGCTCCTGCTTCAGCTACAGTTAGCCAGCATCCAGCTGCGTTGCTGCTTGCAAAAGTGATAGGATGTGGAGCCGAGAGGAGTGGAGGAGGTGGACGAGCAGCTGAGAGGAGCGGAGGAGGCACAGCGATGCTATTGATTTACCTGGCAGTCAGAGGGGACAGCTTCCAATCTATCTCGGCTCTCCCTATCATCTGTCCGTCGGTTCACCCGTGTCTCAACCTTCCTGTCTTTTTCTCTGTCTGACTTCTAGATTGCCCCCTGCTCTCACTTTCCGATACTTCTCCAACATCTCAGCCTAATCGATAGTATGTATTCCTGTCATCTCTCTGTTTGATTTGTTTGTTCTCTGTTTGATCTATTTGTTCATGTTACGCCTTCTTATTGCTTTTTTTTTTTTGTTGTCTGTCGCTGCCTTTTTCCCTCTGTCACTCAGCCCTCTCTTGCCTTCTTTCTGTTTTCATCCATCCATCACGCAATCACACCCACATACAGGCTGTGAATGGGTAATTAATAGCAAAGATGTCTTCACCTGTGGAGAGGAGCATATGGTGAGATATTAAAAATTTAACTTAAGGCTTTCCTCACTTCATCTGTTCTCCACTCAGGCAGGTTAGTTCTCTCTGTTTGTCTCTTCTCCTGTAGCTCTCTTGCTCTGTGTCTTCCTCTTTTGCTCCCGCATTTGGTCTCCCCTTTTCTCAGCACAAAATTGTTTCGTTACTTCCTTTTATTTTTATCAAAGTATTGTAGTGCCAGTTCGTAGCAAGCAAACATTTCGGCTCACAGACATTTTTAGCAGTGTTCTGCTTACTATTCCATAACAGAGACGCGCTGGCATCAGATTTCCATATTTATTACATGGGCTGTGTATGCCTAGTGTGTGTGTGTGTGTGTGTGTGAGTGTGTTGGATTCTTCAGAGAAGAGGCATAAGATATGGGGTATGTGTAATGAGGAACAGACAAAAATAGAGGAAAGAGATTCAGAGAGTGAGAGATAAATAGAGAGAGAGAGAGAGAGAGAGAGAGAGAGAGAGAGAGAGAGAGAGAGAGAGAGAATGACAGAGACAGAGTTTGTGGTTGGGGTGATCCCTTCACAAGCCCCCCCACCCCATGTTCCAATCAGAGGGAGACACTCTGAAGGAGCCAGGCACAACCACAACAATTCCATTTTCCAACCACACTTACACACACAGACAGACACACAATCTGAGCCAAACGTGTTCAGCCTTCCACAGTCGGGGATGAAGTGTTTCCCTCCTCTTCCTACTCACTCTTCCCCTGCATTTAATGTCTTTGTCTTCCTTTCCCTGTCCTCCTCTTCAATTATTGTCTTCTCCCTGTCTCTTTCTCACCCATGCTATGCTCCTTCTCCCCTGTCTTCTATCCCCATGGCACGCATGATGGTTTGACATAGCAAACCGGTGCCAGACCACAAAGCCTTATTTTCCCTCTGCAGTTCTTTCTCCTGCTACTTCTGACTCTCGTCTTTCTCTCCTTCTATCTGCCTCTCCCCCTCTCCTCACCTCCCCACCCCTCCTTACTACTATACAGTTTAATCTGCAGCGGGGGCTTAGTGGCACGGCTGCAGGACTTCCACATCACTTCTTTCTCTCTGCCAGAGGATTTGCTGCTGTTTACAGCCGTTCTCTTATGGCCCTCTCTGTCCTAGGTCCTCTGTCCTCTCCATTTTCCAAAGCAATTTATTTGTTTAATAATTTATTCATTTTAATTTCCTTTAGTTTTGGCTTTGCCCTCTCCTTTCATATCCTCTCTTATCTTCTCCTCCCTTCTCTATACAGTGGTGCCTGTGTGACATGTGTTTGCATTACATCTTATTATTCGCTCCTTTAATCACTGTCCTGTGGACAAAGCCGTAAAACTCAGTTGATGCCTGTGAAATCGCTGTCATTGGTTGCTTTTTTTCTACAGCGTACAGATCCAAAGATAGAGCTCTCAGCCAGTGTTTGCTCCAATTTTTTGAAGTGACAGAATATGTAACTTTATTCAATTAAATTGGCAGTCATTCAGATCTTTGTTTTATTTATTTTTTTGTTCTGCTTTTGGCAACATCTTTGGCGCTAAGCGGTCACTGCTGTGGTATTTTCCCAGAGATTGCATATCAGTCAAACACTGTGGGCAGCTCTTTGCCTTGGATTTTCTCTTAAAGAACGTTCTGTAGGTGGCGCTCATTTCTTTATTCAGCTGTGGTAGCTGTCACTGCTCATGCTAACTCTTCTAACCGCTTTTGCTGCTCCAGGAGAAAAATGTATCACTACATGTGCCAGAGGGATTTTTTTTTCCTTGGAAAGAGCTACCCACCTCCAGGTGTTAAGAACAATAAATGTAAAAGCCTTTCATGTGAGCCCAGTCTGAATCACTATTGTGTTATATCAATCAGCGATGGAGTAGCAAAGCAGACATTTATATGAACATTTCACAGATTAATACTTCAGGCTAAAGCGAGGAATTTTCCAGTCCATTATATGAGCAGAGAGTGTTTGCGCTGTATCCTCTGTGGGAGTCTTTACCTCCGCTGTCTATGCCATGGCAGAGCTTCAGTCCTTGGCCCAGTCCCACACCCTCTCCATTCACAGACAACGGGGCCAAGCAGCAACTGGACGCCTCAAAATGGCTCCCACCAATCACCCACCGCACATTAATTCTATTAGTTTCTCTTAGCTCCCAATTTTTCTGCCTGTCCAGGATTAGCCCTCACCACTGTTTGCCTGTAGATTTGTAATTAATGTCTTTTTTGTTTGTTTTTGCCAATTGAATCAGGATAAGACTGTTGAGCCGAGCTTTTTCTTTTGTCCCTTCGTTTATCCTTCATACTGTTGTTGTTCGTTTCCCCTGTCCTTCTCTCTGGGGGGCTGAGAGTCCAACACAAATCCCATTTCTTGTTGTTCGTGTTCAGGAATTATGTTCTGCCTCCCCATTTCCCTCAGACTCCCTAAGGCACCTGGGATTAAATGATGTGTGGTGTGTGTGTGTGTGTGTGTGTGTGTGTGTGTGTGTGTGTGTGTGTGTGTGTGTGCAGTTTTTCTCAGCCTTTACTGTTACTCCTGATTGTGTAAGGGCTTTCTGTGTGTAACGATCACAGTTAAGACTGACCTCCGATGAGGTGTAAAGGTTTACAGGATGTGAGTATCGGTGTGCCATGCGGGCTGTGTGTGTGTGTGTGTGTGTGCGTGTGCATGAGGATGAATAATCTCTTGATAAGCACCAAACATTTGAAATTACTAGACATGCTCTGTCCTCAGAAGACAGGATGCCACAGGCTTGAATGCAAATTTACAAACCTGACCTGAAATGTCCTGCTGTGTCTGCTGGATTTAGTGTATGTGTTTCATTTATTTGATTATGGGAAAGCACGTGTCAGTGTGTGTATGTGAATGGCACAGCATATGTATGGATAGCCAGTCTGCCCATGTTTATGTCTCTTGGAACATGTGTAGTCCTAAACCTTGTTCATCCTTGTGGGGAAACTTGGTTGTAATGTGATATGGTGTCACAGTCAGTGAATACAATAAACATAATAGAAACACTAATATCAGAAAACATGCCAATGCATTAGGTAAAAACATACCAACAGACAGTCTTTGGATAATTATACTGTGCCCATCCATCACCTTGTAAACATGCACTATGAAATCATTTCCTTTCCTCTCTAATGTATCCCAAACCCCTTACTCAGCAATTCCCCAACTACTCCATTCCTGGACGGCCTTTAGACACAGGAAGTGCCTTAGCAGGTCTCTCAATATTGCAATATTAAATTAGACCCGTCATTTAATACATCCCCTGGTGTAGAGATTGGCATCATTTTCCCTGTGCATCCTCTGAATCTCCCGGCCAAAGCAAAGAGACACCTAACCAACTGCCGGCCTCCCCCGTGTCTTTCATAAGAAGCTCCTGTAATAGGTTTATTGAAAATAACAAGGTTGTCTTCTAGAGTTACAGACGGGGCTCTGCTCCTGTCTCGGCCTGAACATCAATAAACTGTGGAGTAGTCTTCAATGGAGCCGTTTTTTGACTTCTTACCAAGGTATACAGTGTGCAGCTTAACACTGAGGAGAGTGTCATGCTTTTCTGTGTCCTCCTTGCAATTTGTTGCTGCAAATCATGAAACAGATTCTATCTAAGAGGAGAAGTAAGAACGTAAGTAAGTAGCAAAGCAAAACACAAAATACATAAATGAAGAAAGAAGGAATTGGGCTGCAGAGATTAAAAAAATTAAGTTAAGGCACAAAACAAATTCCTCTACATCAGCTCCAACTCTTTGTGTTGCTGTTCAAACCCCCAAACACTAGAACATTTAATTAATGTATAATAACGAATTCTTGCTTTCATGTGAGACATTTAAGGAGACAGTGAGAGCTTATTAAGCAGCTTCTGGTCATCAAATAATTGGCCCTCAGTTGTTGTAGCAGTGTGTGGGTTTGTTTTTTTTTTTTATGAGCGACACTTCAGACAGGTTCAGTATTCAGTCACAGCACAGATTGATCCCCTTCCTCCTGCACAGCTCTGTCACCTCCTGACCCTAAAACTGTCTGTGCTCCCCAGTAAGTATGTGCATGTCCATGTGCACGAGGGTGGTTGCTTGTGTGTGTGAGTGTGTGTGTGTGTGTGCGCAGGCATCCGTGTTGTCTCCCTTTTCACAGAAAGGCAGACATAATAGGCCAGTGTCAAAACCATGACACACACATATATGTGAACAGAGTTGAAGACACTAAAACGCAGGATTATAACGTAATCTGACATTTCTTGGCTGATATGCTGATTCACCGATTAGAAACCAGTCTGCCATGCCAGCAGCGTGTGTGCGTGTGTGTGTGTGTGTGTGAGAAAGAGACACATAATGACAGATAATGTGTTTGTCTGTGTGTGTGTGTTTGGGGGGGGGGGGATTTATTTGCAGGCGAGCTTAACGTATGCTGCCTGCTAGACCACATGAAAGAGAACAATCATCCGAATGAGAATTGCAAAGCAACATCTCTCTCTGATTGGAATTCAACAAACAGTCAACCTCCGTATTGGCTTCAACTCACACACACACACACACACACACACACACACACACACACACTCTATCACTCTCACACACACAGTTTATGATAAGCTTGCTTACCCCAAATGGACTGCCCAACTCATGCATGCACTCAAGTACACACAACCACACAAGCAGCATACATTAAGCTTCCTCGACAAATTGCCAGCCCAGCATACACACACACACTGCAACACAGTGATATTCTTTTTTCCTGTTGTGGCGTGTGCTCATTGTAAGCAGCCTAGCTGTGCCGCTCTGCTCTCCTCATAGACTATTTAGCTGCTGCTCTGCTGCGCTGGGTGGCAGCCAGTAAAATGGTGGCGCTCATTGTGGAAGGCTGCTGGCTGCCATTGATTTGGCCCAGCAGGTCTCTGAGGATACACACTGTTGGCCTGCCAGCTAGGCCCAGGGAAGGGGACTGTGGTGCGTGTATGCGTGTGTGTGTGTGTGTGTGTGCCAGATATAAAGGCAGAAGGGACTGTAAAGTGCATTTATTGGTGTGTACAGTGGTGCGGTGTATGACAGCTCATGCTCACAGATCCTGCTCTGCAGCCTCTGTGCACTAACTGTATTTTCCGAACTGTTTAAATCCCTTTGGGAAAACCATAGGAAGGTCCAGAGCAATCAATTAGCTGTGATGCTTTTGATGTGATTTGTTGTGTTTACCCAAAGAGAGAGAGAGAGAGTGAGGTAAAAAAAAAGTGCTCTTTTCTGGAATATTCCATATTTCGCTGTCATCTCTCCTCCTTTTTCCTATCGTTTTTTTTTTTTTTCCCACACTTCGATTCCTCAGACAAGCTTTGAAAAACAAACAAAGGGAAGCTGACATCAGACTATAAATAATGCAGACACACAGATTGGGGTCAAATGCTTTGGATTCCACAATACATACATACGCCTGAATGGGAGCTCATGCACATACACACACATTCACATTATACAGTGTGGGTTTTTTTTTTTTTTCCTATAAGCAATATTTATTCCCTCGTGAGCAGTAAGTTTGATAAGTAAGTGCACATGCACACTCATTATACACTGTCACATATACAGCCAAGCGCACGCTGACTCTCTCACGCGCACACTTTCTACTGTATGTACACACACAGGCTGTTTACTGCCTTGATGTCCCTCGATGACAAAGCGTGACAAACAAGTCTGTTCAGAACACATTTTGGTCTCGTTGCGTCCCCCCACCCCACCCCACCCCAACCATCCCTCTCCTCTCCCCTCTCCTTCTCATAACTCCGACAAGGGCGACTCAGTCATCCTCTCTATCCACAGCTCCTATCCATCAGCACACTGCCATAACCTGCCGCTGCTCTGTGATAGATTACTTTTCATGTGCTGATGTATTGGCCTATCAGACTTTGAGGAAGTGACAGATTAGATCATTACGTCCCTTTATGATTATAGGTCTTGTTTTTTTATATATTAGTGTTTATCCGATGCAAGTTTGTGTTGTGTTATATAAGAAGCATTTTTCATTGTCGCGTACTTCCAAGGAGGGCGAAAAGGCGGAGAGGAGGTGAGTTAAGAAGGGACTGTAGAAGAGAAGTGGAAAAAAAGCCCATGCACATAAAACAGCATTTCTTGTAAAGAAAAGCCTTTGAAGGGAACACCTTTGTATGCTCTTGCAATTTCTCCACCAACTACTGCCAGAAGAGAAACTGGTGGATTTCTTCAAGTGCAAAAGATTGGTGCAAAATGGTGAGTGAAGAGGGAAAAGCTGCGTCTCTTTGATTCTTAAGGACTGACACTGAAACCTGATATTTATCACTGATTTTATAAATGGATACAAAAGACGTCTATCATGAAAGTCCATTACGCAGTTAACATTACAAACAGCTGTGGCAGTGTGAGGCCACAAACAAATTTCGGTATCGGAAAAATGAAAATATTTCAAACAACAAATTCGCCCCCAGAAATGTAAGCTAGATTGCCTTTTTCTGTTTTGTTGTCTGGATTTTTTTGTTTTTGACTGATTGACATCGAACTGATGTGGTGAGCATAGTTTATAACTATATTTGATTTTGAAAACAGCAAGACGTGCTAAAATGTTGATTCATAAAACTCAAAGAGTGCGTGTCCCTCTCCTCCCTTCTTTGATATCCACCTGTGAGCCAGCACCTCAATAGAATAGGTGTGTGTTTTCCTTCGCTCCGTCACTGTTTATAAGCAAACATGTTTTTTCGGCTGCCCGTGCCACACAACATTATATTTACCAACTTGAACAGAGCGATATTGTTTTAATGAACCCGTGGTAGTCACTCGTGTTGCTAATCCTGTGAAGAGAAACTGATGTAATGGGTGCAATAGACTTGCATTGCTTAAGCCAAATTGTTTATTTATGCCATATATATATATATATATATATATATGTATCTGCTCTTTGAAGGTCTGCTAATCTCATGCATGTAACAGATTACATTGATATGATGGTCACGCTGTAAGAGGCTTTGAATTGTTTGCATTGAAGGATATTTCAGTCTTCTGTATTTCTGTGGCTCTAGAAACAGTTCTGCAAAACCTATATGTCCATGAGCAGCACATCAAACAGCTGACTCTTTTGCCTCGAGGTACAGCATTCTAAAATATCTGGATGCAGCTGCTGCATGTTATGAGGTTTTTCCTCATCTCTAACCCTGAAAAAACAAGCACCGACACTGAAAGTGCGCCCCAATGTCAGAGTATCATATTATATCCTCAGAATCAGCACTTCAAAATTATTGGATGCGACTTCAATACATAAGCCCTTTTTTCTTAACCTAACCCTGAAATCAATTCCACAAGTGATGCATGGCTCGAGCAGTCAAAGCGATGAAGCTGTTGTTTGACCTTCGGCAGAAATAGTTTATACAGTGGAAAGTATTTACAGTTCGTACATGTGCAGTGTTTTAGTGCTGGTCTCATTCAGCCTGTAGGCTTTCTCCCTGACCCCTGACTCCTAAATCCCCTCCAATGGCGCTGTGTCATGATTGATGACGTCATTAGGAGCATCAGTGACACATAGAAATGAGGACACGCTTTGATAGACAGCGGCCTCTCCACATCCATCTTTCTGTAACGTGTGTGTGTGTGTGTGTGTGTGTGTGTGTGTGAGTGTTCATTTATCAAACATGAAGCTGCGAGGTACCATGCAACATTTCTGTCAGTCTTCATCATCATAGACGTAGTGTTTGTATTCTTGTTATGACCAGCTAAGAACATGGGTATACTGCATGTTGGTGTGCACTGCATGTCACATATCAGTGTGTGTGTGTGTGTGGTTGTGTGTGTGTGTGTGTGAGAGAAAGCTCCCCATGGTACCCCCTCTCCTCCTCAGTATTCTCTCCATGGCCCCCAGTCCCTTCTACTGTAAGACAAGCTCTTGCATTGCTGTCACTAGCCATTATAACATATACAGCACCATACAGGGCTTCTCTCCTCTGAGGCCTACAGATCAAATACACACACACACACTCACACACACGCACAGAGGGAAACACATGCACATATGGTTGATACTGTATGCATGCACAGCATCGCACATTACACACTATTCTGGCTCTCTGGCTCTTGCTTGAGTTCACTTACCCTCATCTTGCAGTTTTCTCATGCTCTCACTCATGTGGAAAGTAACTAAATACATTTACTCAAGTGCTGTTACTCAATTGTACTTTTTGAGAGGTACTTGCACTTTACTTGAGTATTTATAGTTCATTATAGCCATGGGCAGACAGTGTGTTGTTAGCAGTAGTATAGAAGAGTAAGGACCACACCAGCATCTAAATGGAAATGACATTTGCAGGTAAGTTTACATGCTGTTTAAAGTGCTGCAGCTGAGCAGCTCATTAGCTATCTCGCCTGCAAACTGACGTCAGCAGTGCACTTTTCCCCAGTGAATGCTTGTTTGGTCGCTCGTTCAACAAGCTACGGTTCAGGACAAGACGTGTGTTCATGTTTAAGAAGGAGACTTTAGCAGAAGAGCTAATGTGGGATGTTGTTCAAAGTCTGCGGCTCTTGTGTCGTGTAGCAGAAACAAGTTCTCCATCTACATAGACGGAGAAATAATGGTATCCCGACGAATTAATGCAAAACTAGGAGGCTGTTTATATACATTTAAATTTCTTCCGCTTGGTTTCTGGTTTTTTTCTCAAAGGAGAAGAGATGACTTGTGTTTTACAGAGCAGATATGCATGCTGTAGCAGACAAATTTTAATAAGCATCCAACTTAATTTCAGTTGGATGCTGCTTATCATTAGTAATAATAAAACAATAATAGCCTATAATATAAAAGAGTCCATTCTGCAGACTTTTGAAGCTTTAAGTGTACTAGCTGATAATACAGCTGTACTTTTGCTTCAGTGAAAGTTTGAGCAGTTGCAAGTCAATCAGTGAAATCTCCAGGAAGTTACTGCTCCCACTATGCACTTTTAAACTTAACGGATTAAACAAACAAGATATAATGAGCTTTAGAGGTGCTGGTAGGAGGGTTTTGTTACGGTTGGACAGAGCCAGGCCAGCTGTTTCTCCCAGTTTCCAGTCTTATTACTAAGCTAAGCTAACCGGCTGCTGGCTGTAGCCTTATATTTAATGGACAGATATGTGAGTGGTATCAATCTTCTCATCTACCTCTCCGCCAAAAAACAAATAAGCGAATTTCCTATTGCTTAAAGTAAAGGCTCTGAGTACTTCTTCCACCACTGCTCTCTCTTCCTTCCTTTTCTCTTTCACTTTCTCTGAATAGTCTCTCAACAAATTTGCAGTAACATGCATCAGTGATAGATCTATGTAGGACACAAGTCATATCTTTGAAGTCAATAAGCAATGAGATTCAAATCTGCACTACACTACAGTCTTGCTCATGGAACTCGCATAAGCAAGCCTGCTGTTATATAAAGTGCTGGATCAAGTTGAGACAGATGGAGCACTGATAGTAGCAACCAGAACTTTTTGGGGGGGCTGTTTGGGAAATCATGTCAGTCTCTCAATGTCTTCTGCTAGCCTGTCTTGCTCACCCCCTCTGCCTCTCTCTCCCTCTTCATTTCTCACATCTTCACACACACATATACACACACACACTGCAGGTCCAAACTTCCTTCCTCAATGACATCATTGAGATGTGGTGCCCCCAGCGGCAGCGAGCCTAGGAAGGGTGGAAGCGCTGGCCCTGGCGCTCGGATGTCTGATTTGATTCACCCTGACAACCAAGGACCATTTGGGAGCCCTGTAACCACGGCAACTCCCATCACAACATTCTGGGTGGTTGGTCGACGGGGCCAGTCAGGGCCGGTGTTCCTTGCATCCATTTTTAATGGCCAGTGTACTTAGTCGTTCTTCCTGGGCCTGTCTCCCTGCGGTCCCATCTCCAAGAAGGAGAGGCAGCCGCACTTGGTGGAAAAAGCCCCCATTACATATTTATTGTCCCCAGTCTTAATTACTGAGCCAGAGGGGATGTGGGTTTTGCTCTCTCTCTCTCTCTCTCTCTCTCTCTCTCTCCTGTCTCCCTTTTTAACTTGGAGGGTATGAGATCTTCTCTTTCCTTCTGTCTCTTTTCTCTTTGCCTTCCCTCCAGCTGTCAGACCTCCGTCCTTCTAAGCTGTGCAACTTCATATCCATATAAAGTAACCGCCAATGGAAAATATGAGGATTTGTGTACACTGCACTCTCAGCAGCATGTGGAATATGTGAACAGTACACACATACAGAGAACCAGAGGAACTGGCATATGTGACATGTATGTGACATTAAAAGTGTGTGTTTCTTGCATGTATTTAGCATCTATTTCTCTGCTCATACTTTACAGACATCTAGTTAAGCATTTCCATTTGGGGAAACTGCATTTAGCTGTTCTTCTTAGCAGACGTCTTCCCAACTTTAAATTGGCAGCACCATATGCAAGATATAATCTAGTTTCAGGCACATGTTGCGTTCCTAATTGTAATAGTTATGGTTGATTATAGAGTTGGCAAGATTCTGCAGTATGTTGCCACGCACAGCAAGAAACCCAGTCATTTAAAAATCCATGTATAGTGTTCACGTCTCTGCATTTCCCTGCATGTTATTTTGAGTCATTCTCATGTACTCCCACTCCTCTGCTGGCCAGAATCAATCTGAGGAAAAAGGTTTTGTAACCCCATCCTTCTCTCTGAGCCGTTGTAACATGACATTGGAGAAGATTGATCAAGAAATGTATTTTTGGATATAATGGTCCATCGCCTCCCCTTTGACCTTCAAGGTGGTGTTATTGTTATCCTTTCTGCTTTGGTGAATTCCTTCTGTCTCTATTTCTGTGGTGCTACAAATGTTTCTTACTTTTGCAGATATCAATATTTTTTAATCTTCCTCAGGGTTTTCTCCGAGCTTGTATCTGGACAGAGGAAAAAGGACAGATGAGACTTTGCTTTAATTTGTCCACACCACATGAAATCACCTTGAGGGAGGCATGAAGGAAGTGTGACTTCTTGCATTCACATAGAGCTCTTCTGTATCTGGCATAAGTCACTCTAGTGCTCATTGGAGAGGAGAGTGTTTTTCTTTCACAATAGGAAGGCCATCTCTTGACTAGTGGTGCACCGTGGAATTCAGTGAATGCCTGAAGCAGGGTTCATGAACTGCTGCGTGGTTACTCTGACGCCTCCTCATTCTCCTCCTCCTCTGCCTCAGGAAAAACAAAACAGGAGGTTCACTCACTCAGTCATTGGATGCGTGAGTGGCTGTTTCTGTGAATGGGTGCTTGCTCGCCTCGTGCTTAAGACCACAGGTAAATGCACTCTTAACAGGCTAGAGAGCGGAAGGTAAAGGGCACTGTCTATTCCACACTGAAGAACCACCACCTACTGAACACCAAGTTTAGATAGTATATAATAGAAGAGGATGTGGGAGATGGGTTATAACTGGAGCACAGTGTGCCCTGCTTCTGGTCTGGAGGAAATCCATATTTTATTTGACGTGAGAGCCGCTCAAGGCCTGTAAATTATTACTGCTGTATTCCACCTGCTTGTGGAGGTCACCCAGCCAGCTAGATCAGTAGGTGTGTGTGTGTGTGTGTGTGTGTGTGTGTGTGCCTATGTCACAACACATGTTCATCCTGATGTGTAGCATGGCACAGGGCCACAGCAGTCACACCGTAACCATACTGCAGGCTCATCCATCCATAGATCTATCCTTCTCTCCATCCATCCATGTACTAAAACACATTACAGAGATGACTGCCTCCGATGTGCCACTTTCCCCCCAGCACTAAAGGCTCCCTACTGTACAGTGTATGCCGCTGGAGGCAGGGCATATCATGGCCACAATGAGAAACACAAATACACATGCACACACTCACACATGGACGCACATGCACGACAATATCAGAAGTATGAAATAAGTAGATTTGATTCTTTAGAAGTACTAAAGAGTGCAATTTTTATG
Source organism: Macquaria ambigua (assembly GCA_008360985.2). NCBI lineage: Eukaryota > Metazoa > Chordata > Actinopteri > Centrarchiformes > Percichthyidae > Macquaria > Macquaria ambigua. Next base: position 58,508 of record VMKM01001407.1, read on the forward strand.
CACTGGTATTTTACTCAAATATTTCCATCAAGTATTGTTACTGCATTACATTGCAGAGAGAGTATTGTAGCCTTTGTTCCATTTACATTTATCTGACGGCTGTAGGTAGTTACTTTGCAAATTCAGATTTTACATGCAAAACATAAAATAAGCTCATAAAATAGTAATTACTTCTATAGTTTAAATTACCCAGCAGTCAGACATAGTAGAGTCACCTGGACGACTTAGAACATTAAAATACTCCTTCAACATTAACACACCAATAACTGAGCGCTACAAAAGGGAGAATTCCTCACAATGTAGGGCTGCAATTATTATTATTTTCATTATCGGTTAATCTGGCAGTTATTTCCTTGATTAATCAGTTAATCATTTGGTGTATAAAACATTAGAAAAAAGTGAAAAATGTCCATCACAATTTGCTTGAGCCAAAAGCGACATCTTCACATTGTTTTTTTTTTTTGTCTGACCAAAACCCAAACCCAAAGATATTCAGTTTACTGTCGTGTATTGTAAGAGAAGGGCTAGCAGCAAAGTATCACCTTTTAAGAAGGTGGAACCAGCAAATTTGTGACATTTTTACTTGAAAAATGAGTTTCCGATTCTGTCAATATACTAATCCACTCATCAACTAATCTACAATGTACTTCTAATTTTGATTCATAAGTACATTTTACTGCTGATGCTTATTTACTTTGATCAATATGGGACTTGTGTTTGAGTATTTTTCCATTGTGTTATTGCTAATTTGCTACTTAAAATAGCTTACATCAGGGCTCCAGTTACACAGTGAATCACATTCACTTGACCACATTACTTCATTTTCTCTTTCCCCGTCCTTCTCCTTTCCTTCTTCTCACCCAGTCTTTCCTACTGTACCGTTCAGCCTCCATATCCCTCTCTTTTAACCTTCTTGCCCCTCAGCTGGTGCTCATCTCTCATCTTCCTCTCACTTCCTCCCTCCCTCTGCAGTCCTGCTGCTACCTTTACGACCCTCTCACTAATGCAGCGCTCAATTAGCCTTCGATGAGGTTTCCACTAAAGGCTGGGTAAATAGGTAATTACATGTTGTCATCCCCCCACCTCTTGCTAATCCACTCAACTTCACTCCACTCCTCTCTGTCTACCCTTCTCTCTCTCCCTCCCTCTTGCTCTCTCAATATCATGGATGACTGCCAGAGATGGTCCAATAGAGGCCCAGCGTGGGCCTGTTAGTCACAGCTGGCTTAACCCTTCGATTGGCCACATTCAGCAGTCTGCTTAGTGCACAGTTTTTTGCTGTTTTCAGCCTGCACTTCAGCTCTGTTATTTAGGACACTTTATCATCAGAATTGGAAAACTGGAACCACCCACTGGCTAAATGCTGATGAAATCCTGCCTGCTAATAGAGACGTTAAACAGGTCCAGGTGTTTTGAACGCTTCAGCTACTTTGTCAGAGAACGTCAGTCAGAGAGGGGAAATGAATGGCGACAGGTGGAAAGTAGTAGTGGGAGGGATTTGTACTTTTTGTGTGACTGACAATCAGAGAGCGTAGGCACTGCGGCTCTCAGCTCGGACGGCTATTGATGCGATCAAATTGCCTGCCTCAAGGCAACAGTCCACAGGTGGTCTGTGAAGCTGGTGGGATGTGTTATTTTGCTGCTGTGTCTGCTGAGGCCAAGAAAGGAAACAGAGTATTTATCAGCTTTACTGCTGCTGAAATACATTGATGCTAACGCATTGTCTTTGGGTTGTCCTCATCTGTTACATCAACAATAACAATGTTTACCATCCATTCAACATCATCCACCCAGGCCGGCTCACAAATTCTGCCGTTGTCAAGGTCTGCCCATTATTCAGCAATGTCGTAACAATGTGGATTTTCATCTTTCATGTGTTTGGACCTGGCCGCTTTCATGCAAGGAGCTGCTGAAAGGGACAAGGCCTCTTTTTGGGAGGTTCAACTGAAAAGCTTTTATTCAAACATCAAGGAAATAGAACGGAGATGAAAGAGAGTAATGCCTACAAATTGAACTTTGAAATCAAAATAAAAAATGTATTCTGGATGGAAATGGAAGCTGGACTCGCAATCTAAAAATGACTAGACCATGGCTAGAGTGTAAAAAAAAAATGCTGAATTCCTAATTTGGATACAAGGGAATGTAATAACCCCAAAAATAGGATATTTGATTGACATTCCAGCCCTCCTAATTCTAGAGAGAAACGATATATTGGTGAGACCGCAACTCATACTGCCAAAGAGTGAGAAAGTACAAAAGAGAAATAATAGTTTGTTTGGGGCTTTGGAGATAGGAAGAAAGACAGCGAAACAGAAAGTGAGAGAAATAGGTTGGCGAGAGGAGAGACGAAGAGGAAAAAGGGGAGGGAGAGAAGGAGTCAGGCTGAAGGAAGGAATAAATGAAGGTAGAAAGGAGGGGAGGGAGCGGGGGAGGGAGGACAGAGTGTTTGGGGAACCAGAGGAAGTGATAAGTTGAGTACAGCCAGACAGCCTAAATCCTCATCTCAATCAATCACATTTTCCCTTCCTCTCCTCTCAGTTTGTCTTATTGATTTCTTGTTTCTGCCAGTGTCCTGAAAGCCCGACTCAAATGACTACTCAGAGTTTTTGGGGCTCCATCTCCCAGTGAAAACTACTATTTGGTCATTTGTTCTCACAGCTATATGAGGGAAGTGAAGGGATCACTAAGGTCTTATCCAGAAAATGATATAGCAGCCCATTCTCCTACCAATTCCTTTCATGTAAACTACTACTTTACATCTATCCATTATGTTTTGGGAGAAACTAGCACTGGCCAAATTACACTGAGTGCCAATTCAAGAAATAGTGATCAGAGCTATTTTAAATTAAGTTATCCTTTATTGATCCTCGTAGGGAAATTTATTCTGTGCATTTAACCTATTCTTAGTGATAGGAGCAGTGGGCAACCACTGTGCAGCACCCGGGGACCAACTTCAGTTCTAAACCAGTGCTTTGGTCAAGGGCACTGACAGGAGAAGTAACCTAACATACATGTTTTGATGGCGGGGGAAACTGGAGCACCCGGAGGAAACCCACGCAAACACAGGGAGAACATACAAACTCCACACAGAAAGGCCCTGCCCCAGTCAGGATTCAAACCATGGCTTTTTATTGCTCCAGGATTATACCAGGTGAAGGTCAAGTCAAGTCTCAAGTCCTAATTTTTGTAACTTAAAGTGGCAAGTTTTTTACATTAACTTAACATGATTAAGTAAATGTTGATTGCACAATGTAATGGCTATAGAATAATGACACCATCTGCGTTTCGATTGGTTCCCTATAAGCCTCACTTTCACTGTGCAATTCTGTCGACCACTGGGTTACGGCCTGCCAGGAAAATGAAGGATCGATTTACGGCCCAAAGGAAGTGATTTGTAATCACAAGTAATTTGCGGGGCCCTCCGCAACTTGCATAGTGAGCGTATAGGGCCACCCGGCTCTGCACACACACACACACACACACATACTTAGAATACAGTACATGCATACAGTGGGTGCTCCTGGGTGCTAAAAGTAGGTGAGTCACCCTGTGCAGAGGCAATTAAAATCTCTGTCAAAGCATGATGTCATCATATCAGCCGTTCCCACAGACACTGACACTGAGTTGTGTGCCTTTAAAGATCAACGTTTCTCTCGAAAACATGCTCAGGGGTTACTTCTGGAGTCTGTTTGAGTCTGTTTGTGTGCGGCGGGGGAGATGACAGATCACTGGTAATCAGCGTGTGCATGAGTGTATGTGTACACACATGCTCAGCAGTCATATACATCAAACAAACACTCTCCCTTCAAGCCATTTCTAGCTATGTTTTGTTTGTTGTTGCTATGAGAGAGACTGTTATATTTTGCTGGCATTTTTGCAAATCTTATTTCCATGCTGCTTGTTATCCATCGGCGATGAGTGTGTGTTTGCAGATTCTTCTGTGAGTGACACAGCGGCAACTTCTTTGGTAGCTCAAATAGGTAATCAAAGTGTTGCAGTCGAAACCACCTAAATTGAGACACAGGAAAGGCAGAAGATTTAAAGGTACAAGTTAGTCTTGCTTGTAAAACACCAATCATTTTCATGGGTGCCTTACAAGATGGTTACAAAGGAGAACAAACCAGCCAGCACTCTCAAAAATGGGACATGAAGGCAATACAGTTGTGGACTTAACACATCTCAAAAATAAATTTGGTCAAAAATGCTACATCCTGAGGTCAGAGTCAACACTGAGTAAAATGCCTCCTTTTACACCTGTAGTTTGGTTCATCTGGACCCGGGCCAAAGACAAAAATGATACATTGTTGCCTTTTAGCTCTGGTCCGGTTTGTGTTCACACTGACTTTTTAAAAACAAATGTGAAGCCCCTATGGACTGACAGCTAACTCATTCATTGGACAGTTTTTGTGATGTAATCCTGCATCATCAGCCCTACATGTGGACCCACGTGGGGAAGTAAAATTTTGGTGACTGACAGCAACTTATGCAGCACGTTACTGTGTTTATTTATGTTCTCTGGTGTCACGAAGAGCCCACAAAGAAATAACTGATCATGAACATTAATGGTTAAGACTGCAGCTGGACCTCAGATATCATGAATAATGACCAACAGTTAGAAACAGGCTAGGACACAAGGACAACACACCTCTGTATTAACTCCTTTTCACTTTCTGATTGGTCAGGGAAAATCCCCAGACTCACGTGGTCAAGCGCATATGTGTTACCTTGGTTACCAAATGATCTTGTATAACACAGTATATACAGATCACTTATTCTGGTCTTAAAGTGTCAAGGCAGTGATCTTACCATGCCAGTTTAAGGCCAGAAGATGGATTAAATATGTGCTAACATCACATATCTGTTATCATAAAATCCTGTGGTTGGTCCATTTTGCTTTCACACAGTTACGCACTGTCAGTTTGATTGACAGCTATCACACCAGCCCAAATGCACTGAAGCAAACGGGCAAGAGTTTGTTTGAACCGAGCCATACAGGTTAGGTGTGAAAGCTCCCTGAGACCATCAAAAAATATGGTCTTGACCAGTCTGGGGTACACCAACAGTAAACAGACGTTTTAAGACACTTTTATGACTTGAGCTTACCACTATCTATATCACTTACTATATACTGTATAAAGGAAGAGGACACAAGCTTTGTTTTTTCCACTCAGCTTATCTTGTTTTTCGGGCAGCGCTATGATGCAACAAATACAAATTGTCTCTCCATTGACATTTCTGTCAGTCTGCCACTGTTTCAACAGGGCAAATAGAATAAGTTAATTAGTATGTCTAATTGCATTTGGTGGCTCAGCTTTGGGAATATCAAATCAAATTAGGATACTCAGTGTTCTTTTTCCATGGCACACGGTTTGCCTTAAGCTATGCTTTTTAGGATCTGTCTTTTGTCTTTGTCTCTATCTTTCTCAACGTCCCTTCCAGCTGTACTACGCCTTCGCTTTATAGTCTACCCTCCTCTCTCTCTCATCACCCACCCACACTTTCTTTTTCTTTTCTTTCCATTTTTGGATCTCATTCTCTCTTTTAATTTTCTTTTGTTTGCCCCCACTTCTGCTTCCCCATCCCACAACTTTTCAGCTCCATCTCTTAATAAATTGTTTTTGCTCTTCGCTCTGTGGCAACTGATAATGTAATAACTACCAGATAATGTCATAACTTGACCCTCTAAATGGGGCAAAAATAAATAAAAGCTGTTAATCCAATAAACAGCCAGTTAATGCAATAACAACTTATGATTAATGTTGCTTTGCATTATGGGTAAACCCATTTTCTTATTAAAATGTGAGTGTTATTACAGGGACATCATATTACATTTTTACAGTTAGCATATTTTCCAGCAGTTATTATGTTAACACTTTATTTTAACTTTTTTTAACTTTATATCAACATTTAATCAATGTTTTTAACACTCAATAACATAGTCGTAAGCAGATATAAAGTATTTTTAAGTGTTAATAAAGTAGTTGTCAACAACTTTAACTCCTCCATGTCCATAACTGGATGCTGGTATATAAACAGATTATGAATATCAAAATAATATAACACAGGTGTAATAATGTAAAATATGTCTTCATAGGAGAGTTATAAATACTGAACATAACAATAAACACTTTAAATATTATATATTTATATACTGCTTATAGGGGAGGGTTAAAGTAAAATGTTACCATTACCTTACCAGTTACAAAAAAAAGTTTTAATCTTATATTCCAACTTTTCAGTCTCTGTCGTTTCCTCCTCTTCCTCTGTTCTCTCCTCTCTCTGCTCATCTTCTTCCCCCTCTCCATGCTTCATACTTCTGTCTGTCCTGTGAAAAAACATAAGCCTGTCTTTCACTCTTTGAGTCAGTCTTTGTTCTGTCAGAAGCTATCCCAGAGATAAGTGTGACTGATCGCTGCAGGCCCGGCCAGGCAGACAGTGTATAATTGAGTGATAGGGACTAATGTAAGTTTATGGCTTAGGGCCGACTGTGATCCACAGCAGCAGCCGAAGCTCAGGCACCGAGGGAGGCTTTCTGTTAGGCCCTCGGTAATACTAGCAACAACAGCCACCCAGATTACAATCTGGTGACCACCTGGCTGCGTGTGTGTGTGTGTGTGTGTGTGTGTGTGTGGCTCAGGTTATCTTCTTTTTGTCTTCTTTCCATCCGGAGTCTCTTTTCTTCTCTGTTTCGTAGCTCTGTTTACCACTCTACTTTCATTTCTCCTCCCTCCACACACCTTTTCTCACCTCTCTGTCTCTCTCTCTCTCTCTCTCTCTCTCTGTCTCTCTGTCTCTCTCTCTCTCTCTCTCTCTCTCTCTCTCTCTCTCTCTCTGTCTTCCTCCCTCCCTCCCCCTCTCTCCCCGTTATCTTAGCTCTTTAATTAACGTGACATGCTGTGAAGTGAGATACTAAATAATGCAGGCTTTTCCAGTGACATTGAATCAGCCAGAGTGATTAGTGGCCACACACACCAAGACAGATGCCCTTTTTTCATCAGTGATCTACCTTTTAATATAAACTAATAAAAAATGTGGCTTAATTAGACAAATATGCACATGAATGCTCTGTTAAGTTTAGAGAGCATTAGCATTTTAAATGGCATTAGTATTTAGGTTACAGTAAAATATACCGTAGAGTATGTAGGGGTTGTATTACTATTACTATTGTTTTCTAAAATTAGCGCAAAAATGGGTTCAGTTAACAAAAAATAACTTGTGAAATACAACTAAAGTAAAATGAACACTCTCTGAACAACAACAAAAATCCAAACAAAATAAAACAAAGAAAATCAAAAATGAAAGATGGTATTGGCCTTGTGAAAACTAAAATTTAAATGGAACTGAGACTAAATAAAAATAAAACAATAAACTAAAACTTTTCACTGTTTTGTGGATCGATATACACAAGGTACTTGAACATAATGCCTTTTCATACTGTATTGCTGAGTTCCCATATCTACTGTAGTAGTGTAAATCACAGTGCACAGGACTTAATTTGTGCAGGGAGAGATCTAGGTTATCCCAAAGCAATTGTTTCAGACCAAACCAAGTGGAAAATCCAGTGTGGGTTTAGTTGGCTGCAGGGATGCTAAGAGCTCTGGGTTCCAGTGTTCTTCTACCCCTACCCCCCTTGTCTTTTTTTAATCAGATGGCTTGTTCAGGAGTGGAGGGGATTAAGACTGCTGCTGCTGCTGCTGATGACTCTGTCCAGTTTTGGAAAGCCCACAAACACATGCACGTACGCGCAACACAGGAACGCACAGCTTCAAGCATGCACATACAGATCCCACACAGACACAAGCGCGCTTATATACAAGCAATTCAGCACAGGCAATCAGTGGTGATATACACATGCATGCACATACAGAGGCATCAACATATGCATGAGCTAGCCCATATGCATGCACATACAGTGCAGGCCTACACATTCATTCAAGCAAAAATGCACATTACACATCTAAACCTCGTCTCTCTCTCTCTCTCTCTCTCTCTCTTTTGCCTCTGTGCACTTTCAGCGTCTCTCACTCAACAGTGTCACTTTCTGGACAGCAGCAGTGATCTGCCATGTCTCATTGTGTCATGTGTTTTGAGCGGCGAGATTTCTGACACACAGACTGATGCCTGTCTCTTCTAATGCCAGACACTCACACCAGACGCTGCAGATGGCAGAGAGACAGACAGACAGAGGGACAGAGAGAGAGTAAAAAGGCAAAGAATCTGACTGAAGGAAAGGAGAAAGAAAGATGCAAGAAATAGCAAAAGAGAAGTTGAACGAGAAGGAAGGGAAAGGGGAGCCGAAGGGAAAGGAAACACAGAGTTAGGGAGGAAATATTTAGAATATTTAGGAAACTACAAACTGCAAAAAAGTGAAGCTAACAGATGCGTGAAAGAGGACAAAGATAGGAGAGTAAAAGGAGGAAAGCACTAGAGAGCTAAGGATGAAAGGATAGAGACATTGAGCTGTATGTTGACCCAACACTGTGTGCAACATAGCCAGCAGATAACACCAGTCAGTCTCCTCCCACTTTAATCTCCCCATCATCCATCAGTCCCTCGCTCCATCCTTCCACCACTCCATCTTAAAGCCATTCATTCCTTTTCATCAATCTGAAATCATGCCATTTTTTTTTTTACGTACATTCGGAAGAAAATCCAGTATTGAAGTGCGGCCTGCTTTGTAGATTGTATAACGGGTAAAAACTAAAGCAGAAAAATTGAGGCTGTTGCTTACTTGGGAGATAAAAAAACAAAAAAGAATTTTAGAAGCCGACTGATGTTTTAATGCTAAATGTTTGCCATAAGTTGAAATTCATCAGCTACTTTGTGAACTCTCTCACACGCACACACACAGACACGCACACATCAAAACACACCTCCGGCGATAAGTGTATGGTCCTAATGAAGCGAGAAGAGGAGAGGCAGCTGCATAACTGGAGTGCAAGGCCTAGAGGGAACTCACACACTTCAAGTGTGTGTGTGTGTGTGTGTGAGTGTGTGTGTGTGCGCACAGACTATATAATATCTGAAACTCTCTTAATTTGGACTTTGGAACGAGTCTAATGACTGCATTTTCTTTTTACCTTCTCTTCTTTGCCTCTCTGTTTCTCTCTCCAGGTTGTGAGGGCCTGTTTCTATCGTCCTGTCGTACAGTGAGGCAGTGAGCTCACGGTGGATACAGCATGCATGTGTCGACGTATCCCATGATGCACTCTGCCAGTCCAGGCCTGCTCCTCCTCAGCTTCCTCTTCCTCGCTGATGCCGACTGTGAGTCCTTTCACACTCAGACCCATGTACTTATAGTCTCACACTTAGACGCACAGACACACACACACGCATAAAGAGAAACTGTTTTCATATATACAGTACATATCTTTTGAACACGCATACCGTTTGTATGTATACACACGAGCGGTTGGAATGACCTGATTTTCTCCTGATGTCACGTCACTGCTGTATGAGTGTGAGTGTGTGTGTGTGTGTGTTTCTGTGAGAGTGTACGAGTGTGTGTTGGGTAGCAGGTTTGATATGAGGCCAGCTGTTTTTGTCCATCCCAGTATTACTTGGCATGAATAGGCAGACCACATATGGCAAATCAGATCATTTCCCCACTGCTTGTGTGATTGTGTTCATACCGTGTGTGTGTGTGTGTGTGTGTGTGTGTGTGTGTGTGTGTGTGTGTGTGTGTGATCCCTGATTGTGGATAGGCTGATGTATTTCTCAGTGAGTAAGTTCACATGCACATTAGTATTCTGGTTATGAGTTGTGTCCTGGTTTTAATTATGGCTGCAACTACTGATTATTTTCATTATTGATTAATCTGTCCATTATTTTCTCTCTTAATCGTTTGGTCTATAAAATGTCAGAAAAAAAAAGAGAAAGGTTCATCACCAGAGCCGAAGGTGACGTCTTTAAATTGCAGTCCAAAACCTAAGATATTCAGTTTACTATCACATAAGGCTAAGAAAACTGGACCTCGGAGGCTGGAAACGTTTTGCAATTTGTGCATGAAAAAATAACTTAAACAATTAATTGATTATCGGAATAGTTTAATTTTTCAGTTGACTAATAGATTAATCAACTAATCATGTCAGCCCCAGTTTTAATCATATTTGGGATACGATGTTTACATGGAGCATAAAGTCACCTGGTTATTCATCTCCCTGTGTATGAACTGAATTTAAAAAGTTGATTTCTTCCATTAAGCCAGAAAAATTAAAAACATGTGAATACTCTAACTCAGCCACACATCCCGTATGCCCAGAAAAACATATATGTGTGTGTGATTCTAACATTATCCAGTTTTCTGATCATCTCTTTCTGTCAAACGTTTTTTTTTCTGTAATGACTGACTTCTTTCCTTTTTGTGTCTGGCTTTCTGGACACATCTTCCATTCCTTCTTATCACCCATCTCAATGGAAGACAACAGTCATTTTATCCCCCATTTAACCAGTGCCAGACTTTTGTCAGCATATAGACCATCACTACATTGTTAATCCTGTATTTTTATTGCTAACTACCACCGCATGACTCAAGCTGAAGACACACCTACACACACAGCAGACGATGATCAGACGCTTGAATAAGTTGTTTACATGCAAAGGTTTCTTTCTTTCTTCTAATTACCCAGCTACCATATTCAACTTCAGAGTGAGATAAGAGCTTATCCACGTTTCTGAAACCAGAATATGATTTCTTACATAAGCAAACAGATGAATGAGACATTCAAAAAACCTGAGAATTATTGGAATACTAGTACGTGTGTGTAAACATAGTGTTTATAAAGTCTTGGCCAGGCATGACTTCTCTATCAATTCGTCAAGTTGACGATTAGCAATGAGGCTTTGAATCTCACAACAGTGCTGATGAAACCGCCTGATTTGGGGTGAGACTAAGGATAAAAGGTATGAAGACAGAAGGGGAGTGTGGGTAGACTAAAATATGGGATGGACTGAAAGGGAATAATGGAGGAGACAGAGGAGGGAGCTCACCATGCAGACTGTTAAACATCTGGGAGTTATCCTGTCAGAGATATCAGTAATAATGGTGTCTAGTAGGATTTTGATTTACATATTTGTTTTAATGCTTGTTTCATAAGTGTAAATATGACATGGTTAATATGGTGAAAAAATATAGATATATATTTGTAAACCAGATAAAACATGCAGCATGTACAGCACAGTCTGTTTGTTGGAAGGAAAATGCAGCGTAGCTCCAAGCTTGTGGTTGTACGATGCTGCACATATATCATCACCACCTTGTAACATACACGCACACATACCCACAACCGTATGAGCACACAAGTATAGGCTTGAGGCATGCCATTCCCGTCCTGCAATGTTTTAAAAGTACACAGTCACACAGGGCCCAGTAAAAGCACACACATCCACAAACCACTCTTGTTTTCCTTTCAGCCTCCTGCCCTCTTGTCCCCTGTGTAAGTCCCAGGGTCGGCCAGTAAAGGCCCAGTCATCCATCAAAACGATGATGCTCGCAGACTTCCTCTATGATGGTTAGGGGAGCAGCACAGACTCAGCAAGGGTGGAAAGGATTCATACTTTGTCTCATCTGTCTATATTTTTCTTTTTCCCATGCCCTCGTCTCATTCGCTGTGACTTTCTCCATTGCTCTTTTCCTGCTCGCTCTCTGCCTCTTCTCGGCACATCCATATAATCTGGTGAGAAAGGAGGGACAGAGGGCTTGAGGGGGGGAAAAGGGAGGAAAGGCTGTTCTTTTCTCTTTTTATCTCATTGTGTATGACGTACAGTGCCTCTTTTAATATCAACAGTGGGGACTCAGAGATTTGAATGTTGAGAATTCAAACAGAGGCTGCTGGGACGCTGACATCTTTGGTGCTCGTCTCGTGTCTACATGTTTTGAAATGTTGAACGCACTCTGAAATATTGCTTTCAGTTGAGCTCATCGTCACTCAAACTTAATGCCAAATGAATGGAATACATTTTAAGCATAATAGGGTTTTACAGAATGGAGGCCACTCCTCTCCTTTTTACTGCAACTTTAGAAAAACCATCAACACGCATGCTTGCTACACAAGTTACACCCATACACACACTAGTGAACTGAGGGTATTAAGATGCAATCAGATGGAACAGTATCCCATGTGCATCGTTGGAAACCTTGCATGACACTGCACCATATGTGCATTCTGCACACAAGCGCTGGTGTAACAATACAAGCAGTGCACTGAGCTTTGCATGTGTGAATGCGTGTTTTTTCTCCCTCTTTAACTCCCTCTTTCTCTCCGCCTCTCTCTCGCCCCTATTTTTGTTTCTCAGTGTGTTTGTGTGCGCATGCGTGCATATGACATCTATCTGGTGGATTAAGAGTAATGCCCTGATCCTGTCGCAAACTGGGCCACCGCTCCATGTACGCAGTGAGATGCCCTGTGCGAGAACCTGCATCCCTCCGCATGTCATTCAGGGCGACGGGAAACAATGCAACAACAGGGTCCTTTATGCTGACCCTCGTTTGCCCCAAAACTAACAAGCTGTCGTCCTTCATCTTGCAGCTTGGACGTAACAATAAAAACTCCATCTGAAATAAAGCTCCTTGTGTGTGTTTGCGACAGAACACAACAAAATAGCTCCTTTTTTCAGAGGCTACAGTAGGGGAAGCAATGCTGAGTTGCAACCCAGTGCTTTAGTAAGCAGACTGTACATTTTGAAACCAAGCAAGAGTGGTTCAGGAATCTGCCTAGGGAGGATCTTGGTAATGTGAAACTCTTTAGCCTCAGTTTGCATCACATCATATATGTGCTGTAAAAGCTGTGCATTTCCACTTTTTTCCACTAATATAAAAAAAGACAGGGGCATCAATAAAAAAATCAACCAGTTTTTCTCAGTTACTGAAAATATGACATTTTCATGCATGACATATTAGGCCTGAGTACAACATTGGAAGCACAGAACTTGCTCATGTGGTGACTGATTGACCTGTCAACATTTGACCATATTGCCAGCACTTGCATGGCCTCGAGGTCGAATGGAATCTGGAAGGTGGTTGGGTCAATCTCCCGCAATGACAGCACCGCTACTTTTGCTTACTTTGGGAGCCCTTGAGCGAGGCACTGAACACCAAGTGTTTAGACTGGAACCTTCTTTGGTTACCTGCAAGTATTTCATTCAGCTTTCCCCTCAGGTTCTAAGTTCAAGAGTCTAAGTTGCTATAAAAAGCAACTTGTTCTTGCACAACACATGGCAGGTTCATTTTTTGTGGATTCCCCAAGCTTAGTCTTTTGTTTTGTTTTCAGTTGAGATTTCACTTTTTGTACTACATCAGCTAAGTTTTCATTTCCAAAAAAATAAATATCTGTTATTTAGTTTTAGCTCAAGTTTTAGTATATTTAGGCTCAATTGAAATGTGCGGTGTACACTGTAATAACCCCACAGCTGCACTCAAAGCTATACAGAAAGTAAAGTATTTTTCATATTTGATGCATTTGATATACTTTGAAAAAGCACCATACTTTCTAAGTATATAGTATATGGTGTAGTATGCTGTACAGATTGTATTAGTACTGGTGATTTTGGTCTATATAAATAAAACTGGCTTGACTTTTGCTCCATTGGGTGTAAATTTGCACCACTCTTTGGTAAGAACATAAGAAGGCAGAGAATCTGTAATACATGTGTATCAAAGATTTGTGAGCTCAGAAACATCAGTGAGGGTTTGTGTTTAGAGGCACATGCGTGTGTGTTTCCCTGCGAGTATGTTTAGAGTTGTCTGTTTTATATGTACATGTATGCAAGCACGTGTAGCGCTTAGAGTGGACAAGAGATTAGATTGCGATAAGTATCTAGTTTCGTTGCTGATGGATGAGGTACCGTCAGGATTCACTGGCATGAGATGAAGAGGCAGGGTCACAAAGGTTAAAGGTTTCTGCCCCGGGGGATTAGTTAAGGGTGTGAAACAGAATCAAGCAGTTATTTTCTTAGATGGATTGTGTTTCTTTTCTGTGATTGATTGCTATTGCCTGACTCACTGAAAGTGCAAAGACGAGGCAAGATCCGGGTTGACATTATTGCCCATAACCACAGTACAAAATGTCAAAATGTCAACATCTGCTCTTGGCTGCCGGTTAGCTTAGCTTAGCATAAAGACTGGAAAAGAGCTAGCCTGGCTCTGTGAAACTCAGTGTTTTTTCGAATAGGCTCTGCTGGTTGTCCCGCACATAATCCCCCATAAAGCCACAAAGTGTTGTTTTTACACTATGGTTTTTGTAAAGATTAAACAAATGAGGTATAACATATAACACCCAAAGACAATATTTGCACAGCTTTTATTTAAAAAAGGAGGGGGCAGAGGAATCAACTTTTCCTAATGCTGGGGTCAGGCCAGGATATGTCATCAAATTTAATCCTGAAAAAGAAAATGACTTTAGGAAGTTTTCTCAGCTGTTAAACTAATAAACGGGTCATTGTTCACCCCTAAGACATTGTGAGGGTTAACATGGTTAGACAGTGTTTATTAAAAATAAGAGAAAAGAAATCTGCTGTGACACTGCAGAAAAGTCTACAGTGATGCCGAGCAAAGAATACAAGAAATGAGCATAACTCTAATCGCACTGAAATTGTCCTTTAATTTCCTTATTTTTAATTAACATGCCACTTATCAACAAAACTAATTTCAGTCATTATCTAAATAATTCATGGTATATTTTCTGGAATAATTTATTGTATTGTATTAAAATTCAGCTCTAGTGATGATGTGCCAGCTCATGCTCATCCGGAATATGACATTAAACCTTAAAAATAAAAAGCCTAATTTAAATGCTTGACGACCTCTTTCCATCAACTCCAGTGCAAATATCTCTCCATAGAAGGTGACAGAAATGGGTCACATCACAAACATTTTCAGAAGTCATATACACACAAAATTAAAATGCCAATCACAGTTTTGTTATTATTTTAACTGTTTACTGCCAGTACTGGCTTTTAGGAGTATAGCCTACTGGTAATGTTCTGGGTAGAAGGCACAAAATACACCTTCAAATCAGTAATCTCATACTTGTTGTAGGACAATGACCCTTTGTAATAAGTTCTCCATTGTTATCTATGAAAGTCAATCCATGAGTGAGGCAGATAAGGCTGAGAGAAGGAAAGTCCATGTTGGTGAGAAAGAGAATGAAGCAGCTCAGCTGCCGAAGCTTCTCAGTGTGCTGCATCGCTGGCCCACAGCAGTGAGGCTATTAGCAGCAAGCATAGCTGTGTGCCCATCTGTGAGTAACAGGATCTGACCAGCGCTAGCTTAGCATTAGCTTAGCAGGTGCACCCGTCTGTGAAGAGGCCTGGGTAGCATCAGCTTAGCTCTAACTTAGCTAAGCAGTGGTCTGTGAGTAATACGCTGTGACCAGCGCTGAGAAAAACCCCCTGTTTATCTTTATGGGAAGCCAGCTCTGACCCAGTGAAGTTGTGTACCCAGTGGGTAGCCCATGTGTTTCTAATGACCTGTGTATAAAAGAAGACCCTATTTGATTAATTCCTCCCCTTGTGTTTCTAACAAATTAACCCTGATTAACTCGGCACTAGCCAGATCCTGGGGCAGCTTTGGTGGATAAGTGGCATGCTAATTGGACAAGCATTACTATCGGCAGTGAAAGTGCATTTTATCCTTTGCTGTTGCAGCAGAGTAAAAACGATATTGTTAAAGTGATGCTTAGCGACGTCAGCTTGAAGTTGCCCAAAAAAACTGCTATATGCATACAAGTGACAGAGCACAAGTCATAAGCAGGCAATTTTGTCTGAGAAGAAAACTGTGTTTGAAATAAATAATATAATACTCCAGATTGAGACACTGCTCAGATAGAGGGACACTTAAATTTTTGAAACTTGAATAACATCTTATCTTTAATGTGAAGTTTTATCAAAAGTTACGGCATTTAATTGTGTATAATTAAATTTTCTATGTTGAAATGACCCATTTTACCAAATGCTTTCCAATTAACACTTATGTGTGCTGCAGAAGGGTGATAGCTGTCTCTCTCTATGTTTATTGGCCCCAGCAATCCAATTTCATTTCCAGGATGAAAGCGAGCAGCTGATAATTTGCTCTTAATGTGTCGGTTTGATGTTAATGTGTTTTAAGTTATGGTTCTGGCCAGCTGCCCACCCACTCTCGAGGCTGACTATACTGGCCCTGGCTCAGGCCCCGATATTGGCCTCGTTCCTCAACTTGTCTGACAAGCCTGCCTCAGTTCTCATTTGGGGAGTCATCAGCTAACCGCCCACCACCACATACAACACTGTGCAGCTGGATCTTTCCCTGGCAAGGACTGTAAATTACTCATTGCATGCCTAACTATCGACCTGAGCGCACACACACATACAAACACAGGAAAATGTGAAGTGCAGGCACAGATGCTTGGCAAGTTGTACCAACATCCAGAGCAGCCTGTTCAGATGTGATCAAAACTTCCAACACACAAACACTCACAAAAGCTCTTCATGGTCATGAACACGTGTGCACACAGACTCAGAAACACCCAGGATCATCTATGAACGTGTCCGAAGGGGACGCGCCTGAAATCTATCTGATCAGGAAGTTCAATAACCATTTATCCCCTTTCTCCTCCGGGGGATGATCCACTATTCAACCTGTGAACAGAAATAGCCAGGCATTCACACACAGACACACACACACGCAGGATTAGCTACCGTTAACGTCAGGGTTTCCCCATCTGGTCCTTTTAGCTAAAACTATACTAAAGCTTACTCACAGAGCTTCTCTTTTCCAATTTTTAACTTTGATACCTGCAGTATCAGACAGAGTGGGTGCATTTCGTGCTGCTGAGTCCATTGCTTTTTTGTTGATTTGCTTTGTTTGGATAAGCCTGTCTGCTTTATGCCTTTTCTCATCACATCAGCTAAGTGATTGAGGGCACACAAGATGAAGCTTGAGGCCACATAAATTGCAATATTTTGCCGAGTTTCGGAAAAGATCTGTGGGAGTTCAGATCACTTAGCACCATGCACCCCAAAATAAAATACACAAATGTCTTGTTTCAATATTATTTCACTTAGAGATTGATAGTCAGAGGACAACTTCAACAGGTTTTCTAAATCTAAGTAGACATCAAATATGGGATCCCTAGGATAAAAGGATAAAACACACATTTCACTCATTGTGTTTTGCTCAACACATATTCATGCATTTCAGTGTCATAAAAAAGTATGGGAGCCCCTTATTTATTGCACTTCTAAAGCTCTGCTTTTACATCCTGAGACGTGCATCTTTCGTGGTTAGTTCCATCTGTTTTTCCTCCCAACTATGTACTTTCCATTATTACATTTATACAATTTCCCAATCTTAATACACTATATTCGTAAATCATACTCCCTGAAGGTTTGTGCTAGCATCTGTTCTTACAAACTCCATCTCTCTCGTTGTGTCCCTCTAGGTTAGGACAGCATCTGCCGGCTATAGTATGTCCCTGTAGTCTCCTACAAAGTGTCATTAGCTTCATTTAGTCTTGCTATTTGTCTTTTCTGCTACTCCAGTGAACCCGCCTCATTACGGTTTGCAGGTTCATTTAAGGGGAGTTTATCTAGAAATGATGATGCATTTGTCACGTGTTACAAAATTAAAACACACATAAAAAGAACAGTCCAGTAGATGGAGGAGAAGCATAGCAGTGCCTGCCATCAGTCTAGTTTTTACCTGACAGGTTAGCAGTGACATTCGTATTTCTTTGATTGTAAATGCAAAAAAGGTCTTTAGTCTTGACTTGAAAGTGGTCAGGAGAGGGGAGCTGACTTTGTAATCCCTGCCATCTGTTGTGTAGATCAGATCCGACTGTATGGCGACCTTTATGTAGGCCACCCTCCATCCACCCCAAACACACACACACACACACCAAGAGGGGAAAGATTGGCACTGTCTAATTCCATCTAAATCTCTCTCCGTGGACCCACTTAGTAGTTTCCCCTCACTTCCATCTTAGGTCATATTGAGGGAAAAGAGGAGGGCTGTGAGGCGTGCCTGGCAACACACAAGCACCTAAAAGCCTGTGACTGCTGCAAAGTGCCCCCCTAGAACAAGTTCTTGTGTGTCTTCTTTTGTTCATTTTACATCCAAGAAATGATAAACCAGCATGATAAACCTCCCCTACCCTAAAAGTACTACAATTATTGAAGTGCCCTTTTGAGCTTGAGCCCCCGCTTCTTTGGCCTAAATGTCAATGGTTAATCCCGCCAAACCCTGATGATCTTGCCAAAAGACACAACAGTTAGGACCTAGACAGAGAGCAGAGAAGAGGAACGAGGATTGAAAAAGGAGGAGAACAGGGAGGATGAATTTGGAGAAAAAGCTGTGGAGCGAAAGGAGAAAAGGGGTAAAGAGAATAAGGATGAGAGCCGATAAAGAGAGGGGAGGAGAGAAAGAGCGAGTTGGGAGAAGTGTGGAGCATACGGTTGCACCCCCCCCCCCCCCCCAATTAAGTCAGTCAATGTGACAGGAAGACTTATGTAACACCCCAGAGATGGAGGGAGGAGATGGAGAAAGAGTAACAAGGAGGAGGATGAAAGAGGGAGCAAGGAGAGCAGCTGTGAAGGAGGAGGGGGGGATGATTCAGTGGCAAAGAAAGAGGAGAGGGTACAGAGATAAAGGAGCAAAATATGAGAAAGAGAGAACCTAAGACAATTAAACGGGAGATATATGAAGAGAGGGATCGGGGCAGAAGAGATGAAGAGAAGGGGGGAAAGATAAAAAAGCAATTGAAAGATCTACCGTGCCTTTTAGTATGGTTCTGCTGGCTTTACACTTTTCATTTGTTTTGTGGGCGAGAGATTAGCAAGAGGATTAAGAGAGCGATTCTCCCGCTCCTCATTCTTTCTGTTTCCCTCTCTCTTTCTCTCTCTCAGATGGGCACACGCACATTTGCTTACTCACTCACGCACACGAGTACAGTATAATGGCATGCATGTAGAAACTGTGCACATGCAATGATGTACTGTACATATGATGGCAGCAACTAACCATTATTTCCAGTTTTAGATGATTCTGTTAATCCGACAACTATTTTTCTTATTAATCTATAAGTCGTTTAGTGTGCAAAATGTCAGAAATAGTGAAGATTTACCATCACAATTTCCCAGAGCCCAACATGACATCATCTTCAGATTGCTTGTTTTGTTCAGCCCACAGTCCAAAACCCCCAAAATATTCACTTTACAATAATGTAAAAACAGAAAATCTGCAAATTCTCACATGAATCGTTTAATACACTTATAAAGTATGTGCACAGTTTGTTATAAGTACATAAACTGGCATATGCAAGGATGAAAGTAAGCAGACACAAAAATGCACGCGCACACACACACCCACACACACACACACACACACACACACACACTGTTCTAGTCATTGAGGTAGATTTGGCCGGGAGCCAGTGAGGTGTGGAGGTGATTGGGCAGCTTGGGGCTCTCTGACCATGTTTGCCAGTACATCTGGCTCGTTCTCTCTCACTCTCACTCCCTTTATCTCACCCTCTCTGTCTCTCTCTCTCTCTCTCCCTCTCTCTCGTATCCACCTCCTGCTCATCTTCCTCTCTCCCTCCACTTCTGCTGTTCATGCTTTCTCTTCCTTACCCATTCTGCTCTCCATCTGTCTGTCTCTCTCACTCATTCCCTTTATCTTGCTCGCTCTTCTGTTCAGCTCTCCCCACTCTTTCAACGCACACACTCTCTCTTTTCTCTCTCCTTCTCTGAAAAGCTTAGCTTTTCTCCCTCTCTCCCTCCCTCCTTTTAAAGAGCAAAAAGCAATTTCTCTCCCTTTGTCAGGGCGGTTGGCGGTAAGCCCTTAAGTAGGGATTTTCTGGTTTGGCTGGAATGCCATTAGGCGAGCTGGCGGTGACGTGCCGTGACTGACGTGCCGAATGTTTTTGATGTCGTGATGTCACAATCCAGCGGAGGCTGTGGTTATGATATTGTTGGCGTCCCCGGAATGAGGGGCTTTAATGGTCATGTCAGGAGTAAGTCTTCATAAATCCTTTATGGCACAGACATATTAAGCTTCTTTGGTGGTACAGGGGCAGAGGGAAAAACATGGTGGAACGTGCACACGTGTACAGAAAAAAAGATGCGCACACACAGACACAAAGCCACCCACATGCACGACTACGCTGAAAGACAGATATAGGTGCATGTGTACTCCAAGAATTTGTTTCACACTGTAAGACACACACACACACACACACACACCAAACCAGCCACAGTGTTCAACAATGTTCAGTGATTTTTGAAACCATCCTAGTGACTGCATCATTGTGCTTCTTTTTTTTCACTTGCGCACACACACACACACACACACACCTGGCATTCCCCTTTCACACACTCTTGTTTTAGTACAACAGAGGTCTCAAAGTGTTACAGATGTGTGAATAACAGAGTAGTGGTATATTAAGTGGAAATCTGGTGTTTAAGTGCGTTTAAAAAAGCACAATAATCCATTAGAGAATTTGTACATGTATGTAAGAATGCTTATAGACCCTTTTCACAGCTGACATTTTGACTTGTCAAAGCAGGAATAGCACAGGTGGAATTAATAACATTAATGATAGTAGTAGTAGTAGACAGTAATGGTGATGTGAATGGTTGTCATATTAAGAGCATTGTATATCTTGCATTCACACGCAAACAGTAACATTGGGAGTTTGAACTTGACTTAACTTTTGTACACATCTTTCCATACAGCACCTCCCAGATTTACGCGAACCCCAGAAGACCAAACAGGAGTCCAGGGGGGAGTGGCCTCCTTTGTGTGCCAGGCCACAGGGGATCCACAGCCCAAGATTGTCTGGAACAAGAAAGGCAAAAAAGTCAGCAACCAGAGATTTGAGGTATGATGCTGAGATTCTAATGAAGGAAGTGCAACTTTGTGTCTTTTTCATGATAGTACTGACTTCTCATGCTGAAATGCTGTAAACTGAAATGGGAATGGGTTAGCACCCCACAGCAGAGGTTCATTGGCTGTGTGGACCAGCTGTGTAAAACAGTGGTGTCTGCAAAAAGCAGGATGACTGTTGTTATTGGTGTCAGTTCTTATTGTTTTTCTGTTATTATTTTCTTTATATACCTTTCTCACAACAGACATTTTACACAGGTGTATCTCATAACATGAATAATGGCTGTGTGGATTAATTTATTTTAATTTAATTTAATTTTTTTATTTGAAAAGGGACAATGTACATTAATCAACATTCAAACAAATGTAAATGCACCCGCAGTCTCTTTGCCTGAAAATAATACAGTAGTTAAAAACATACTACAGTGTGATAAAAAGCACAGTACAGTTAAACAACGCAAACAAGACAAAATCCAAAAAGTATGAAACATTAATGATTAGTATATTGAAAGAAAATTAATTGGCAACTGTTCTGATAATCAATTAATTGTTTAAAGGAATAGTTTTGGGAAACATGCTTATTTGCTTTCTTAACGAGAGTTAGATGAGGAGTTCAATGCCACTCTTGTGTCTGTCTATTAAATATGAAGGTGGAGCCAGGAGCCAGTTAGCTTAGCCTAGCGTAAAGGGGGAAGGCCGACAAAGAACCCCCCTTAAAACCACAACTTGTCATTTTTCACTTTGTTTTTTTGTACTAATTAAACAAACAAGATATAACCTGTTAGTTGGTGAACTTTAGAGGAGCTGGTAGGTGGATTCTTTACCACCTACTGTGTATGCTAGTCTGTATACCAAGCTAAGCTAAGCGTATCCTGGCTGTTGCTTTTTATTTCACGGACAGATATAACAGTGGTATCAGTCTTTCCCAAAATGTAAAACTATTCCTGTAAGTAATTTTTCAAGCACAAATGCCAAACATTACTTAGTCCCGGGCTTTCCAGTTGTGAGGATTTGCCGCTTTTTTATCTAATGTGATCAGTAAACTGAAACTCTTTGGGTTTTAGACTGGCATTTGAAGACACCACCTTGGGTTCTGGGTAATTTTTCACCATTTTCTGACGTTTTATAGACCAAACAATTAATCAATAAAATACTCAGCAGATTCAATAATAATGAATATAATTCTTAATTGAAATATTAAATGGCTGCCTTACATTAAGGTCATCAGTATATATACAATAGACAGCCTTATTCTGGGAATACATGAACACCAGTTTGCGTATAAAGCCAACATTGTACTGTTAAAGATTTGATTTGCTTTTCTTCATTTGTACTCCAAAGGTTATACAACCGTGTGAAATGCCATCTACTCCAACTCTTTCATATGTCAGATGATGCCTTGGGCTACAGTATATGAGATTCTTATATGATCAGCCTTATTAGTTTCCCGAAGGCTCTAACCTTTGATTTATTTCTTAACCTCACGTGTCACACTTAGATGGAGATGTTGAACCAGCCTCTCTCCTCCGCAGCCAGTGTCACCCTGAGCTCAGGGTGCTTTTCCACTTTAATAAGTCGAGTTTCCTCCCAGGTTTAAGTTCATCTTGGTCTCTTCCTGTTTGTGATTAAATCACTTGGGGAGATATTTTATTTTTTAATCCACCCTATATAAGCTCAGACTGCCTGCTGTATATTTCTCTTTCCTAGAGTTGTGGGATTTCTTTTTATTGGATTTCAGTCAGCGGAAACCTTCTCAGAATTCAGAATCCTGATCTATTACATGCATGTATTAAGCTTATGTAAGAGCATTTAAAATGTACAATCCAGTATTACTGAAAAATCAAAAGTTGTTACGGATCATAAATACGAAAAGGACATGAGAGATGAGAGATCAAGGACAATTGTATTCTTAACTATCCCTTCTCTCCATTCTTTCACTTCAGTCAAAAGTTACTTTTAATCAGTGGACCTCTTGGCTGATGCTACCTGAAATCTATTATAATGTGTGTAGTGATTGATCCTAGACTGTGGATCCAGGTGTGTCTTGTTGCTGAGGATAATACCTGACTACTGCTCTCAGACTTCCCAGGCTCTGTCCCCTCAGCTTCCCTCAGCAAATTAAAGACTAGGAAAAGGCCTTCAAAACCTTTTTTTTGTTGTCTTTGAAAATTGTCTGAAAACAATGCTGAAGATAAAAGAGAGTGAACCAAAACAGTGAAGTCGCTGCAGAATAAGGTGATAATTCTCTGTAGGTTTGTCGGTACGAGTGACACCTTTCACTTTCCACATTTTGATCCATTGTTAATATATTCATTAAAGCCGCTTTAACATCTTTTCCCTCTAACAGGTAATAGAGTTTGACGACGGGTCCGGCTCGGTGCTGAGGATCCAGCCACTGAGGACCCCCAGAGACGAGGCTATTTACGAATGTCACGCCTCCAACTCTGCAGGAGAAATCACTGCCTCCACCAGACTAAATGTGCTACGAGGTCAGTGTGAACACACACGCTAAGCTACAAATCATAATACCTGGAAGCCACATAACAAATACAGTCTTTATACAACACTTTGCTTCTTCCATAAATGTGTTTTCTATCACCTGACTGCGATGGTAACTGACAAAGCAGACACTCTTTATTGTTTTTTATACATAATGACATCCCTGTACTTTAATGTTTACACCCAGAAGGAATACTATATATGCAGGTATAACTGGAGTGGTTTAACATCAACTGACCTCATAAATTCTGATGGTAAAGTTTATAGCGTATCTTTATATAGGTAGAAGGTCTTTAGTTTAAGATTATACCTTTAGGTGGGGATGTTAGCACTGGCTGGAGCACACTAAGGTATAATCCAGTCCAGTGGTAGTGGCTGGTTTTAGAACGTAAGTCACGTCATCTCTTTCAACAGCCAATCAGCTCGTAGCAAAGTCAGCTGGTCATCTCGACCCTCTCGTTTTTTTATGTTTTCATCAATATTAGATGCAACTGTAGCAAGTAACTCACTATCACTATAACTGTTCGTATTTTAAGACGCTTCTAATTATATCGAGCTACAAAAAAAGCCTGAAAAGCCAGCAGTTAGCACGGAAGTACAGAGAGTCGTTGCTATGGAAACGATGCACCGTCTGGTCTAGTCACGTTGGTGTAAACTGGCAGGTTTCAGAGCAGACTCGGCGCATTGCAAGTAGTTTCAGGTTTCGACTCGTCTCGTCGCAAATCTTTGGTCTGAACTGGGCTTAACACATCGTTGAGTCAAATGTGATATTTTTCTGTCGATGTTCTTGTAACTTAAAAACTATTTATGCAGAAGAAAGGCTTGGAGGAAGTGTCCTCAGATGTAGATATATATAGTGTGGAAGTGTAAGCCTGGGTCCACTGCGGTAGATGGTTTTGTTAGTGTTAGCAAGAGTCCATTAATGCAGATAGTGATGTTAGTGTTAGTGGAGTCCATTAGGAGAACATTATGTACCGGTAGTTGGAAGCTCAAGAGTGTCTTAGTGAGTGAAGCTGCTCAAGTGTGGATAATCACATCGCCTGCCTTTACAGTACATGCTCATGGGGAAAGGACGTGGAGCCTATTGTTCTACCATCTCATCTCTCTCTCCCTCTCTTTCCCTCATGTCTCTCTGAGGGGTAATAACATAGTCTACAGTTTTTCCTCTCCACTTTCTTCTTCTTCTGTCTCATCTGTCTGTGTTTTTTGTCTCCCCAAGTTCATTCCCTCTTACTTTTTCTTTCTTTCGCTATCCCCCTAACTCTCTCTCTCTCTCTCTCTCTCTCCATATGCTCTTAGGTCCACTACACAGCAACCTCTAAATTATTCACATCAGACCACTCTTTGCATCTTCTGTGCTGTTCCGTTCCGCTCCATCCACCCAGAATTTTTCCTGTCTCGCATGGTTGTCTATGTTCGTGTGTGTGTCTGTGTGTGTCTGTGTGTGTGTGTGTGTGCATGCTCAGTTGCGCGTCTACATCTGTATGTGCTCTTGCTTATGTGTCTCCGCATCTATTTTAGATTTTTCCTGCCTCCCTTGATGGACGCTATCTGCTCGTGTCTAATCTTTAGCTTTATCGAGAACATAACCACTCATGTACACACACACACACACACACACAGGCAAACACACACACAAACGTATCCTCAATCTAAGACAGTCAGTCTTTATGTAGTGATTAACCTCTTTCTACTCCTCTGAGGAGTCATTGTGTTGTGGATGAAAAAGAGGCCACCTGGGAGCAGCTAATAGCCCCTGACAAACTGTTGGTCCAAATGTCAGTTACAAAGTACACACGCACGCACGCACACACACACGCACGCACACACACATACACACACACAGAGTCTTGTCAGTCATGTCTCCTTGTCTCCCCTGGCTCAGTAAAGACACAGCTCCAGTGACTGACTGACTGACTGACTGACTGTCTGTCTGACAGGAGGGATCCAGTGTTAAGGTCAGCCGGCTTAATTACTGAGGATTAGAACAAGTCTAATTGAAATCTTGGCTTCCAGTAAATGGCTGTGATTGGCAATGGCTGAAATAATAATGAACTTGAGAGCAATTATATGCTTTAGGATCCAGTGTACAGTCAGATACTGTATAATTCATGGTTTGGTCAAAGTTGAGTGTGTGTGTGTGTGTGTGTTTGAATTAATCCAAATGAGTCTTGGACAAAGTACTTCGGTCCAAAAACTGAAGTTGTGTAATGGAAAGATGAAGTTGTAACTAATATCCGTTCTTAAATTTGCATTAAAGGACATTTCTGTTTTTCTACAACTTGGGTCTGCCATCAAGGTACTTGCTAAGATATTGGAACATGGTGACGTTGCTGCGATGAAGTCTGATGGGGCAAGAAACACAAGCGGTCAGATGATCAGACCGGCAGTTTAGCCATCTAGTATCTAGTACCGAGTATCTAGACCACTTTATTTGGAGGTAAAACTGAAAGTGAGTGCAGCAGAAACGTTGGTAATGTAAGTGTGTTCGGTCAAAGTTGAACCAGAAAGTGGGTCTCTAAACTGTAATGGATGTTTACAATGGACAGTTGTCAAAAATATTACAGCTTTTTAGTAATGTTGCTGCATTCCCAGATGTGTAATGTTATTATTACTGATGGCCAAAACTACAAAAATAAGACCTAGGTTGTAATAATTGGAATTTTGGAAACCTTTAATTATATTCTTCATATTATAATCCTCTATATTCCCACCTGTCATCATATTACCTTATAAAACAACTTAATGTGATGCAGAAACAAAACAAACTGTGGCCCCACAAACTAGACCAGAGTTGAATCAACACTTCTCTGACACAGTCTTAACAAAAAATGTATCATGTTAGACTCTCAAAGTACTGCAGTGGTACAGGGCTGTTGTACTGGATTGCAATATATTATATGGGTGTTAATTTTATTGCATCCATCACTTCTACTGTTTATCCCCTGAGTCAGTCGTGAATGACAGAAACAGGTTTGTTTGCAGGTGCAGATATTACACTTGGGCTTCTGATACAGCAGCCAGCTCATGCTTTAGTTCCCATGACTGTAAGACCAGACGCGATTTGCAGTCTTCCAGATTTACAGATGACAAACCCAGCGAGCGATGTGTGTGGATTTAATTTTGGGGCCTTACATAAAGAGGACTGTGTTCGCACAGCAGTTCCCATGATTGTGAGACCGGGCTTTTCTATGAGCTGTGAAATTATCTGGATCTGTCACAGTGGAAACACTGAAGTGGGAGCACATCCAAGCGAAACAGTGGGATGTGTGGAAGGCTCCGTCAACAAGGGAGTGTAGGGTTACGCATCTGCTCTGACCTCAGGGGGTTCTTAACTGTTCAGCAGCACACACACACATGCACGCACACTGGAGCAGCTTTGTCCCAAACACACTTTGGTGTTGCTTACACCTGTCCCCATGATGGATGGTGGAGAGCTGGTTATGTGCATGTGTTAATGTGTGTGTGTGTGTGAGCATCAGCCCATTCAATCAGCCCTCAAACACTTGCACTTATATCACTTCACAACTTGTCAGCTTTAAAGTAAAAAAAAAGGCATGTGTTTTGTTTTTGCCTGCACAAGAAGGCGTGTGTGTGTTTTCGTCTGGTATGCGTGCATACCTGTACTTTTAGTTGCCTACGTTTGCAGGTTCTTGCACACACCTCTACGTACACATATCTGCAACGTTTTTTTTTTTGCACGCATGAGTGGTTGTAGAAGAGGGGCAGAGCGAGATGCATGATCTCAGTGAGTGTGCATCCTCAATGTTCAGTTCAGTGTCCCACCCCAGGTAGATGAAATAGAATGCATTATTCCTGCCTACGAGGGGCAGGCTTTGAAGTAAGCGTTTGCATAATGAAAGCGGAGAGAATCAGGATTGTTATGCGGTATGGGTCCCTTGTGCTCTCTCTCCCTTTCTGTCTGTTTTCCTCTTCTCTTGCTCTCTCCCTTGTTCCCTCTATGTTTTCCTTTCTGTCACTCTTTCTTTGTCTCACTCTGTTCCACTCTTTCTCTTCTTTTGCACTTCTGCCCTCTTTCGCCACCCGCCCACACAGACTCACTCGTACACACAAACACCTTCTCATCTTGTTCTCTTGGTTTATTATGTCCATGTTTCCATTTGTCGGGCTTTGTGATTGATCGAAACCGGAGCTGTTAAAAGGCCACACACGCACTCGCAAAGCTAGTGTCTCACGACCCGTCGGCTACGGTTCGATGGGCTAGTACCAGAATTAGCATCTCCTTGGCAAGGTTCAGCGCTAGGATTTCCCGTTAATGAGGCTCCGTGTGGTTGAGAGGGATAAAGTCACAAGGGATTCTGGGTAATAAAAAAAAAAAATGGGGGAAAAATTAAAATAGACTGCCTTCTAGATCAAATACAGTGCAAATGCATGCAGGAACACACGCTCCTTGCCCATCTGTCTTTTTTCACCATGTCTATCTTTATCCACTTTATTATGGATGACTCATGACTCTGACATTTTACCTCGCAGTTTCAAAGTGCAGCCTTGAACAAAGTTAAGAATTTGTTTTTAAATACTGATTGCTCTGAACCTATTTGATTCCAAGGGTGAATACAGTATCTTTTCAGTTTGACTGAGTTCAGGCGTCTTTGATCCCCCACCTCCTCGAAGCATTGTCCCCTCCTCTCCTTTAAATCTCCCACTTCAGTTGAATGAAGTTGGCCCAGTGCCTTTGATTTCCTTTATCACAGTGGAATGACTCTTCATGTTTGATTTAATTGCCTCGGATGTCTATGAATTCACATTTGATTTGCCATCCCAAAAGGGTGCGAGTCCCAGTGGATGGGTCTTTATTGGACTCGCCTATTTGATTTATGCAAAGGGGTGAGCTTCCAGAGAGGGTTGTGTGCAATAGACTGAGTTGGACAAAAAGTGTAGCTCAACTGCTACTGATTCCCAGCAGAATAGAGAGTATTTGATTTCCAATTGATTCCTATTCGTAGAGCGGTTGCCTATAGCTTTAGTGAGATAGTTTGTCAGGTGGAATGAAATGTTACTTATTCTATTTGACCTCACTATTGGATTCTTCAAAAATCTTGCCCCCTGGTTCAAGTCTGATGCGAAGCATATTTGGACTCTAAATTGAGTCTAAATTTGACTTTTGCATTTCATCAGCCAGTTTCCCTCAAAACCTTTTCACGCTGGACTAGAGACTCAACCAGCTTGGTGTCAGTTCAGGGCCTAAGCTGTGTCTTTTCAAGTATGAGGCATCATGTTTTGTCTTATATTGAAATACATAATCTGCTTTAGGTGTGTGTCAATTGCACAACATTTTGGGAAATACGTTTATTTGCTTATGTTGCTTGAGAGTTAGCTGAGAAGACTGATACCACTCTCGTATCTATCTGTTCAATATGAAGCTACAGCCAGCAGCCGCTTAGCTTAGCTTAGCATAACAGGAAACTGCTAGCCTCAGGAGCTTTTACAAGGCTTTTATCACAGAGCTGACTGAATATTAATTTTGAAAGGAAAAAGAAAATCCAGCCTAGTTGTTATAAACTTAAACTTAAATGTCATTTGGTTCTGTCTGTTACATCATTCACTGCCTGTTGAGCCTATTAAACTCACTGCCCTTTCAATCTCAGTGGCAGGTACTGTACTAATCAGAAAAGAAGAGGGTCCGATTCATTGGAATATAGCCTAAGTTTTGATTCAAGTAGCCCAAAACCAATTAAATAAAAAGTAGACAATCTGGTAATATAAAGAACTGGTTTTAGCCACGACAAGGTGATGAAGTGATGATGATGTATGTTATAATGTAAAAGCTGGTATGACTTGTACAAGGCTTTGTGTGAAATTCCCCTGAGGATGAAGCTGAACACGGTAATATTTCCATCAAGATACTAGCCGACTTTATCCTGTGTGGAAGGCAATGCTTACTAATCCTGATACATGTGGACGTCCTGTCAGCTTATACAGACAAGTGGCTTAATGCCAGTGATTCCCAACTAAACCCCAGGGTCTTGTATGAAAAATTACTGTAACAGTATCCGCTTTTATAAATTGAATGGTGTTCAAAAGACATCCCGTTTAAAATCCATTCAAATTAACACATTTAAAACATGACGGGTGGTGTAAATGAAGGTGTATTTGAGGTGAGGTTTTTAAGGTTGGGAACCACTGCGCTATGCTACCAAGCTGAAGATGTGAGTAATGTCCAGCTCTGTTTGACCCGTGTATTTGATCTTCCTAGAGGACCAGCTGCCCTCGGGGTTCCCCACCATAGACATGGGTCCCCAGCTGAAAGTGGTAGAGCGTTCTCGGACCGCCACCATGCTCTGCGCTGCTAGCGGCAACCCTGACCCAGAAATTACCTGGTTCAAGGATTTCCTGCCGGTCAACACGTCCAATAACAACGGACGAATCAAGCAGCTCCGCTCAGGTAACCAATTCTTTTATCCCCTCCATTCGTTCTCTTCCCCTTCAATCCCAGCTTTTATTTCCACCTTAATGTTTTTTTCCCTCTCCCCATTTTACTTTGCTTTTATCCCTCTTTCAATATCCACTCCCTCTTATCCTCCCTCTGCCTTTCCCCCCGACAACCCATTTTTTAATTTTCTGTTCCTTCAAAGCTTCTGTTATTCTTGCCCTCGTTCACCCCTTTTCTCATTGCTGTTCCACACTCCTCCTGCCGTGGTTACTGGCTGTGTTTCTCAGCTGCCCCTCTCTGCTGCTGCCGTGGTATGAGTTGACTGTGTGTGGTTGCCAACTTTTCTAAACTCTTCAAGGCCTTAAAAAGTGAACTCCCAGCCTTTCTCCGCTTTTCTCCAAACTCTCTGAGGTCTTCCCGTGCAAATCACCATCACGAAGGGTTTAATTTTTCACTTAGTAAAAACGTAATGAAATATCTGCAACATATTTCTAGTCATATCTCGACAAATTTCTCTACTGATAGAAATTGCGAGGTAGGCCCAGGTGATGGTGGCATGTACTGAGGGAATGTCCTCTCTAAGATGGCTCACTGCTGTGACTAAACAATCAAATAACCTTTTGTTTTTCCTTATTTCATGGAAAGTGTGTCTTTGCGTGGGTGCGAAATTGACTCACAGACATTGTATCCATGTTATTTGAGAAAATACATTTGTTAAATTCAAAGAAACTCAATTACTTGGAAAACGAATGAATCCATCCAATCCAATCAGCTTTTCAGTAGCCACAGTAGTGTGTAAAATCCCAACTTGTCGTAGCAAAGTCCCCTCCCTCCTCAGTCCTCCTTCTGCTTCCAGGGGACCAACTCTGGACCCAAACTCCCTTCCTTGTGATTGGACACCCAACTCTCTGGCTTCTTTATGGATAACAGCCTCTTTGCTTTTTGTCCCCGTTTTTTTTAATTCTGTGGCTCAACCCTCGACGCACTGCTCAGACTCCCTTTTTGATCTTTATTTTACAAAAAAAAAAAAATTAAATTAAAAGGATTTACAAAATTGTTATATCTTAAAATGTCAAATATTTGCTATGTTAGCTTTACTTCTTCTATGTGATGATTACAAAATAGTTGACTTTTATGATTCTTTTAAGCACAAAGTTCTGTGTAGATAATCGATATCCATGACTTTTCTTTGGAGTTCCAGTCCTTTTTCAAGGTGTTTCTACTAAGTCAACTCCTCTGTGTAACCAATGGTCCGATTGTAATGCCATGTCTATGCTGTTTCTTTTCTCTTTGTATCTTTTTAACCACAGAGTCCTTTGGTAAGTGCTTCTGTTCCGAGGCCCACACCCTCACTGTCCACTTTTCTACATACTGTTCACTAATGTTTCTACTGTTGCTGCTGCTGCTGCTGCTCACCTTTACAATGTTGAGGTGTTATTAAAATGCATGGCATGCATTTTACTAACAGTCACACACAACGATAATATAAAGCACAGATGCACACACATAGAAATAAACACACTCACAAGTCTGCAGCCGCCCATACATCATATACAAACTGGCTATACACACACACATAGACATGAATACACACATACAAACACTCACACACATCTCTGTCACCCTAGAGGTAGCTGGCCTCACCCCCACCTGTGCACCTGCAGCCTTTCCACACCCAAAGAATTACAATAATGTTCTCCTCACACTCACCTATTTACTTTTCCAATCCTTCACTTATTCAATTATTCTTTCCCTCACTCACTCACTCTGTCATTCACTCACCCACTTATACTCTCTCCACTCTGCTGTATAGAGTTACCAGTCAATAAGCCATCAACTCTAGATGGCTGTTAACGTAGGCCTCTGGTGGAGCCACTGTAAGGAAATCAATGGCGACCAGGTTTCAGACTTCTAGACGTTGCCTGCACAGTGTAGTATGTTTATACTAAACCTGGTTATTACCGCTTAGAAGCAGTGAATTGGTCATGGACACATGTAGCTTTTAATGTCACCATAAGAGAGTCAGACAAGTTAAGTAGTTAAAGAAAAACCCACCTTTCAATACTTTTTAACTCTTATATAATTCAGTTTTTGGCGTTTGGTAATTTTGCACTAAAAGGGCTGTAATTTCCATTTCTTTGTTTACATCCTCTTTAGTCAGTGATGTCCTTAATTTCCCAGAATGCTTTCTGACGACTTCTAGAGAATATGCCTGGGATGTATACATGTACCTAGTGTTCACACCTCACACCTCTTTACAGCTGAAGCGATTAGTCAATTATTTGATTCGACAAATGACAGGAAACTAACTAGCAACGATTTTGTTAGTCGATTAATTGTTTAAATCATGTTTAATTTTACAGTCTTTGATTCAAGCTTCTCAAATGTGAAGATTAGCTGCTGTTTTTTTATCATCGTAAACTGAATATCTTAGGGTTAACGAGCAATTTGAAGACGCCACTTTCGGTTCTGGGACATTGTGATGGGCGTTTTTCTGACATTTTATGATTAACTGATTAATCAAGAAAATGCTCTGCAGATCAGTCAGCAGTGAAAATAATTGTTAGTTGCAGCCCTACACCTCTTACGGTAAACACAACGTTTCTTGTGGCCTCTTTTACGCCGGGCTCCTTCACAGTGTGATTGTTGATGGTTGCTTTGAGACACTGACTCTACAAACGCACACCTGCTCTTTGATTCTGAGGGGCTGAGACATGAAGCTGACATTTACTGCTGATGTTTTAGATTGCCGAAGATTTCCCTGCTGTCAGACTCTGTTGTAGCCGTGCTGGGAGGATGTTGACTTGGTGTCACGTTGTCTACCTTTTGCCAGTTAGATTTGCTGGGAAATTTAATTAAAAAAAATTCAACAACAAACAAAAAATCGATACAAATATGATGTAGGGACAATGCCAGTTTTTTTTTAACAGGGTTTAAGTATTGGAGGGTGGATTTTTCCTTTAGGAACAGATATAAAATATATTTACACACCATACTACTAGAAGGATTACACCTGGTTTTTATCCAAGTGCAGGTTAAGACTCAGGGCAGTTAAGTGTACTCCCAGTCCACCTCTTAGAGACCCAGATGAGCGCAGTGCAGACACTACCCTACTCCTACAGCCACATCTGCCCCTGCTGCAAGTCAATGAAGTCAAATCAATAACCCATCTCTTTAAAGCCTTGTCACAGTCTATCACTCTGTCTATCTAGTATCTGTCTTTCTCTTCTCAGGCTTATTCTGTCTTTATTTATTCTGTCTTTTTCTTTTATGCCTCTCTCTTCCTCTCACTCTCTAAGGATCTATATTTTGAGTCTTTCTCTCTAATTTGATTCTTCTCCTTTCCAAGTTACCTCCCCCCCAAGTCCCTCCCTCCCTTATCCCCTTCTCCTCCTGTGGTACTAACATTTTCTTCTTCTTCTCCTTCTCTAATCTCGTGCATTCATTGCCCACTCAGGTGGCACGCCCATACGAGGTAAGACTGCTGGGAGGACCAACATGACACAGTGGCCTGATTCCTTTTCAACCCCTGGTTCCTACTTGTCTCACAGATCTGAAAAAAGCAGCTCTGGGTGGATTAACTAATATGGGTGTAGTCCAAAAGACTCAGGACTCTGCCATATTGGTAATACTCATCCAGCTGCTTCAGATCTACAGTAGGTGCAAGAGGAGGGAATTGGAATTGAGCAAGCAATTCATTATACTATGACTTTTAATCACCTCCCCTCTTCTCGTCTTTCATCCTCTCTTCATCCTTTCATTTTCCCACCTCAGCCTCAACGTTCACTCTATAACACAGAAATCCATCGCTTCCTTCCTCGCCATATTGTGATCTCTCTTTTGTATCCACCAGTTTAACATCATTTAGCTTTTCACATCTACTTTCAGTCTGAAGCATGATGTGTTTACAACTTGTATTTATTTCTTTGTTGCTTAGTTTGAGGTGACAAAGCATACTATCACTTTTACCTCTGTTTGTTTGCTTTTTAAATTTTTTTGTGACCCGGATTTTCTTTTCTTTTTTTTTTTCTTTTTTTTTTTGGGTCTTGACCTAAGCTCGACCTGGCCTCTCCCCCTCTACCTAGTCTATATTTGCCCAATCAAACGTCCCAGTTTCCCTCCCAGCTGTTATTCGCTCAGCCTGAAAAGTCCAGATGGCAAAGACTCAGACACACTTGCAGACATTGGCGTGCTCACACACACAAACGTGCACACACACACACACACACACACACACACATTTCTTCATGGTTTTTTACCATTACTTTCTCTTTCCTCTCTCATTACCGATAAAAAGCCCCAAACAACCACTTTTTTGATAAAGTTTTTATGGGCGCTTTTTTGCCTTACCACACCATCTTTAAAGAACCTCTGGTTGACTTTTTTGACAGTTTTTCTGTTTTCAGGGAGCGAGAAAGCATCGGTCCCTTCCCAAGGCTTTGCGTATGTCGTTCCTTTTTTTATCTGTTGGCCTTGATGGAGGTCGGTTGATGTCTTTACCTCCTTATTGGGTGTGTTTTAAAATGACATCACACTCCTGATCCCATTGGTGGATCCGAAAGGGTTGGGGGATATCTTAATGCCATGGCAACATCTTTGTAACATTTTATCCTTGAAAACTGAAACATGATTTGCTCCCTATTATAACTACATCTTAATTTTCAGCAAGGGAATTTTCAAAATACTGGATTTGTGACTGGATTTCTCCACATTTTTGGTTGCTTGGTTTATTTGTTTCTGCCTTGCATGAAGACTACATTCTCCGTTTTTGTAGGCTTTATATCAGTGCTTTTTTTTTGTTTGTTTTTGTTTTCTTCCCATTTCTAAATCTGGAAGCTGTCCCTTGTTTTGGGCAGATTCTTGCTGACAGTGGTAGAAACTTGTTAATTTCTCCCAATAGATTTGGCTCCCTTTTTAGCCCTGTGTTCCTCATACAGAGTTCAGCTTGTTTTTGCTGGAAAAACTCCCTCAGATTCATTTACCCTTTATGCAGCTCTTACCATTTCTATGTTGATGTATTTATAGACTATACCCAATTATCTGATGTCTTCCACTTTTGTGTAATTGCTCTTTCTTCCTCACTGTCTTTCTGTGTGGCTCCCTCTCCTCTCTCCTCCTCTCCATCCATCCAGGTGCCCTCCAGATAGAGATGAGCGAGGAGTCAGACCAGGGGAAGTATGAGTGTGTTGCCACCAACAGCGATGGGACACGCTATTCCACCCCAGCTAACCTCTATGTCAGAGGTAAGAGGGGGGTAAAAACCAGCCTGTCCTGTGTCCACTTAGAGCATTTAGATTTAAGGTTTTATTATGGATGTGCAGATTGGGACATCTATTTCTAGAAGGTAGTCAGACGATTTTTACCTAGACGTCTTCTGCTAGGAATGTGCGTTTATCATATTAATGTGATATGATGCTATTAAACCTGCTGTGTTTTATAATTCTTTGCTGTAGAGCCATAAAATAAGGGTGGTTTTAAAATGAGAGCTCCTTTACATCAGTTAAGGCTGGGCCGAATGTTTCACTCAGGCTATTAATCTCTCTGCCCTCTCTTCTTAGCCTTTAGACCTCAGAGAAAAACCAAATCATTGTCTGGTTAAGACTTGTGTTTCTCCCCAAATCTGACAGGCATCTCACCTCCTCAGGCACTACAGGCAACACACACACGCACACACACATACCCACCAAACATCTGAATCTTGGAGACATTTTTATTCCCGTGGCCTTTTGCTCTGTTGTCTGCCTGCCCCAAAAAAAAGGGGAGGAAAAAAAGGCTTTAAACTGCATAGCATGCTTTTCTGACTCCAACATTGCTCCCAGGGATACGAAACAAATACACACACACACACACGATTGAATGCACACACATAAACACACACAACTATGTCCTACGCTAAAACTGTATATATAAACACGCGTGCACACACAGACACACACAAACAGCGCAGAGTCAGTGATGTGCGTCTAACAGTGCTTGCAGGGCCACTAAAATGTTGCAGTGCTGCTCAGTGAGTGTTTGACAGGCGGTCTGTGGAGACAGCCAACAGTGGAGGCTTAAACAGGAAGGCTTTCACCAACACACTGACCGTCTATGGCCTCTGTTTTCTCTCTTTTCTTTTTCTTCCTTTTTCTCTTTGGCTTTCCCCTCTGTCTGCTGCCACCTTGCCACGCTCCTTTGTCTAACTTGTTTTCTCTCTGTGTCTCCTGTCTCTTCTCTGATGTTTTCCGTTTTCCTCTCTTTTCTCCTCCTCCTCCCGCCGTGCTCTGCCCTGCCTCCCTCTGCAGAGCTGCGAGAAGGTTGGTACAGTAACGACTGTGTGGCTCTTTTGAGTCTCTCCCGAGTATTTTCTTTTCTGCCGTTAAACTGCCATTTGTGTTTGTGTGTCTCGCCTGTTTTATGTGCGGTACTGAAGGTTTAAACCTGCCTGTACGGTTAACTCCTTTGAGATATACTGTACCCTTTCTCTTTTTTCCCTGTGAGTGCATGTGTGTTTGCTGTGAGTTTTTTTTTTTTTTTTTTTTGTGAGTATCTTTTGTGTTTCAGTTCATAAAATATTTAATGGTGCACACCTAAAAACACTATGAATAAAACATTTTGCTATCACATGCGCCCTAGTGGTGATGTACCAGACTGTCTGAATGCTTGCAGTCTTCTTTGAATGCCATAAAACTTCATCTCAGAGCACATGGAACAACAACAAAATAATCATCATACTATACAGTGTATAGACCCTGATTGTTGCCCACTGTTCTGCACTTTACTGAACAACACAGTCATGAATTTCTAATCACCTCTCTTCTCCTGCCTTCCTGCCTTCCTGCTTTCATTGTTATCTGGTCCAGTGCGTCGTGTCCCCCCTCGCTTCTCCATCCCCCCAGCGGACAGCGAGATCATGCCAGGGGGGAACGTCAACATCACCTGTGTGGCAGTGGGCTCCCCTATGCCGTACGTAAAGTGGATGCTGGGAGCAGAAGACCTGACGCCCGAGGATGACATGCCCATCGGCCGCAACGTCCTGGAACTGACTGACGTGCGTCAGTCCAACAATTACACATGTGTCGCGATGTCGACGCTCGGCGTGATCGAGGCAGTGGCACAGATTATTGTGAAAGGTGGGTTTATCAGAATGTATACTAGGAGGCTTATGGGTGAGGAGACAAGAGCATGTGATTAAGAGAGGAAGTGATGGTTTGACCTTGCCCCCCGGTGAGACTTTGGTTTTGACTTTATTCAAAAGAGTGTTTTAAAGAGAACAAATCCACAGTGTAGCCTTCTTCTCTCTGGGAATGAGTGTAGTACACTAAAAAGAAAATTACATCACAAAAGAAATATAAAGTAAGGCTAGCAGGTAAGGTAATTTTCATATATACCTATACCTATATATCAATATCAATATTCAGAATCAGAAGAGGAAAGAAGGAAAATTCTGTTTATTACAGTATGTGAAAATAATAATAATAATAGTCTTTATTCAAATTTGTCAGTATACAGGTGTTTTAATTTGGATTAAATATGGGCCAATTGAAACAGTCTTTGAAGTGATTACAACTTATTATAACAAATTGTTGAACTGACTATATTTGTTTGGTTCAATTAAGTTTATATGTTTTATTGTGAAGAGATTATGCATTGTATTGTAATTCTAGCATATTCAGCTTGTCTCGTCATTTAATCTTTTTTAACCAGCAGAAGTTGATTTCCTTGTTTTATGGGTGCAGAGCGATGGTATAAATCTGAGTCTATCAGACGAGTTCTTAACTATAAAGGGATAGTGTGTAAGATCTCTCTCTTCTCTCTCTCAGCTCTGCCAAAGGCTCCTGGTACCCCTGTAGTGACGGAGAGAACCGCAACAAGCATTACACTCACCTGGGATTCTGGCAACCCTGAGCCTGTCTCCTACTATATCATACAGGTGTGTAACAGACGCAGAAGCGCTACTTTATGTGCACACAGGTTTTTTGAAACACAGACCTTAAGACGGCTAAAGCTGCAGTAGATTTTTATATGAACATAAACTATTATTAACAGCCTAAATCAGTAAAGTAGGGCTGCAAAAGAAAAGAGCTCCTTGTCTCTCCTGATAGTAATAAAATCACCAAATTGCTCAAATGAAATCGGGTGTCTTATGAGTAGTCTCTGCCCATGAGGAGTAATGAATTGAAATGTTGAAACAAGAATGAAACACAAACTGCTGCACTGAAGCAATGACTGGATACTCCATTCAAAGCAGGAAACCTACACATACTTGTACATTAGATATATGTTGGTGTTTGCAGTTTATTAGTATCACACATTTTCTGTGTGTATATATATATATATATACTGTATGTAGATAGAGCTATGCGTAGAGCTTCCTCTGTACAAAGTGAGCTAATGCAGCTTTAAATCAGCATATTCTTCCTCTCTCCTTCTTCTTCTCCTCTGTCTTCCTCCAGCACCGTGCCAAAGGGTCAGAGGACCCTTATAAAGAGATTGATGGCATCGCCACAACGCGCTACAGCGTGGGTGGCCTCAGCCCATACTCCCACTATGACTTTCGGGTGGCAGCCGTTAACACCATTGGCCAGGGCCCCGCCAGCGAGGTGGTGGAGGCTCGCACAGCCGAGCAGGCCCCCTCATCGCCTCCTCGACAGGTCAGGGTTTGACTGGACAAAGCAGCAATATTGCATCTATCATTTGGAAGTAAAAATGTGATATTCAAAGATGCATTTTTGATTCTATATGAATCTATTATTACTGTTGTTATGCAGTTTTATTAGCTGCCTGTTATTCTGACTGACATAACAGTGTGTTACATAAATCTTGTTTTAAGTTGCCTTTAGTTCTCAAAAAACGAACCCAGCTTTCTTCAACAAAACTCGTTCCAGTGAAATTACTGTACATTTTATCCCAGCGAAGTGTTGCTGAAGTTCTTCCTGTTTGCCCTGCAGGTCCGAGGTCGTATGCTAAGCACGACAACAGCAATCATCCACTGGGATGAACCAGAGGAACCTAACGGACAGGTGGTGGGCTACAGAGTCTATTACACCTCAGACAACACGCTGCCAGTCAACCAGGTGTGTACCTGCGTGTGCTTGGTTTCATTTAATTTTGTTGTTACTTTTATTAATCGCAGATGACTGATAACTTGTCTGCATGTGTCTAATACATGAGTGTGCATCTGTGTGTCTACTTGCATTCATGCATTGTGTTGTGCGCTTTTGCTGTGCAGTGGGAGAAGCAGATGGTGCGCAGCGCCAGCTTCATCACCATCCAGGGTTTGACTCCTAACAAGACTTATTACATCAGAGTACTGGCCTTCACCTCTGTAGGAGACGGACCCCTGTCCCAGGACCTGCAGATTATAGCCAAGACTGGAGGTAAGAGACGGGAAGCAACAGAGGGATGTCAGGCTTTGCTTGTGGG
Source organism: Macquaria ambigua (assembly GCA_008360985.2). Classification (NCBI taxonomy): domain Eukaryota; kingdom Metazoa; phylum Chordata; class Actinopteri; order Centrarchiformes; family Percichthyidae; genus Macquaria; species Macquaria ambigua. The sequence goes on from VMKM01001407.1 coordinate 97,663, forward strand.
CATGTATTAGACAGATTTACCATACTATACTGAAAACGTATGAACTTATCAATAAAAGAAATAAAATATTTTAACTTTCACTAATCTTGTTTTTCCTCAACTCTGTAGTTCCATCCCAGCCATCAGAATTTAAGGGTGAGGCCAAGTCTGAGACCAGTATCCTGTTGTCCTGGGTGGCCCCACCTCAGGGTGGTCCCGACAACCAGATCACAGGATATGAACTGGTGTACCGACGGGCTGAAGACACAGAGGAGGTAAGATAAGAGGGAGAGACAGACGGATTGGCTGCAGAGAGGACTGTTTTGCTGGACTAATAAATTCATGGATGGTTGGATGGATGATAACAGATTAAAGGACTGATGTCTGAATAGATGGATGGGAGGGCAAACACAAAATCAATTGATCTCAATATTAAAAGTTATGTCTTTTAAAGGATGCTGTTTTTGAACACCCTGTTAATAGATAATACAACCTTTTTCTTTCGTTTTTCTCACAACCTGACGTCTTCCACTGTCCCGTTGTCTTCATGTCTTTTCAGAAGAAAGTGAGCTTTGAGCCTACCACCTCCTACCTGCTGAAGAACCTGAAGCCTTTCTCCACCTACACCTTCCAGCTGGCTGCCAGGAGCAAGCATGGAATCGGGGCATATACCAACGAGGTGTCCATCGACACGCCACAGACGCGTAGGTCCAACCACAAATACAGTGCGCGTGTGTGTGGTGTGTGTGTGTGTGTGTGTGTGCGTGTGTGTGTTTGAGAGAGAGAATGGTTTCAATTTTGACAATGCAAAAATGAGAATTGACACAAAAACAAAAGCAAAAACAGTAATTGATAAGACATTTGGCAGTAGTTGCTTTTTTGCATTGTCACAAAGGGGCCGTCATGAATCCAGACATTAACTGACCTCAGATTTGATATTTCAACAAATATATCATTAAATAGCTCATTTATGATTCCCAGAACTTAACTCCACCCTTGGTATTTCATCAAATATAGCACCAAACAACTTATGGATAATTGACAGCAAAGTAACAATACTTAATTTGTTGGCTACCAATCTGAGGTCTGTAAGAGAATCAATAAAAACAAGGTAAGAAGCCAGAGGTTTGTAGATAGAGATGAGAACTCTATCACGGATCACAGAGGCTTGGGTAGGCTGTAAGGACAAGTAAGTTATGGGCAGGTATGTTTGTGTTTGTGTTGAGCAAAGCTCTAGTCAGTGTTTTTGTGTTGCATCTCTTTTAAGTCATTCACTCGTTTTCATTAATCAAACATTTCTACCAAACAGAAGTTGACACCCATCATTCAGTATCTTTGTTCAGCCATCTTGCTTTCTAGTCACACGGTCATTTTTCGTAAGAGCTTCTGTTCTCCAGTGTTTTGTTTTCATTTTATGTTTCTTTGTCTTTTGTTCTCTGTCTCTCGTCTGCTCAATTTCAACCCCGTTCCTTCACGGCAAACCTCACTCCCTCACCTCTCCACCCACCAATAACAACATGCACACACGACCAAATAACATTTACCCAAACAACACCCACTATGCTTCCTCAAAACTGGCCAATCAGTTCCTTCAGCGCCTCCGCAGGACATCACATGCACCAGTCCCAGTTCTACCAGCATCCTGGTAAGTTGGGCTCCACCTCCTCTGGAGTTTCAGAACGGCATCATAACAGGATACTCCATCCAGTACTCCACTACCGAGGGCAACAAGATGTCTAAAAGAATTGATGGAATTCCTCCGGAAAGTTCTCCGTATCTCCTGGAAAACCTAGAGAAATGGACTGAGTATGGCATAACGGTACGGGCGCAGACGGAAGCTGGGGATGGACCAGAAAGTTTACAGCTGCTTATCCGCACCGAGGAAGATGGTATGTTCCCAAACAAACCCCCTGCCTGTCTTAGGATGGTCCGCCCCACTAACAATGGCTACCTCACTAACATAGCACTAATGAGCTCAAAGCACCCTAAACTAACAACAAGTTTCTTCCACTGGCCAGTAAAGGCATTTTGTCTGTCCTTGAGCTGCAATCTAAACGGATGATGCATTTAAGAACCACTGTCAGACCCTCCAGTTCTGAAAACCTCTCCTTTATTCCTCCATAACCGCCAGAAACCTCCAACATCCGGAAATCTCCTCCTGCTACTCCCTCACCACTGCTTTCTCTTGTCAACAGCAACCCTTTTTTCTCCAGCAGCCGTTTTTATCCCCCTCTTTTTACCAGCATCTTTTTTCCGCGCTTTCCCCTTTCTTCTAAAATACCCTCTTTTTTGGGAAAAGGGATGGTTGGGATTTCCCACTATATTCTCCACTAACAACACCAAAACAAACCCTTTGGCTGTAGTTGAACCTTTGCCTTTCCACACCTTGACACCTTTTCTCACTCACCGTCTGCCCCTCCAACTCCTCTCCAGTTCTTAGACAATTATTGGAACATCTTACAGCTAACTTTAATCAATGTATTTTATTGTGACTGTAATATTTTCCACAATATTTTTGATATTTATGCTTAATATCCCATGCTCCCAATTTCCCCACTACAAAGTTTTTCTGACTTCAGCTTTCTTTAGAGTGCTTATGCATGGGTCAGTCAGATAACAAGAGGTAGCTGGAGTTTTTGCCTTTCAGTATTATTACTGTTATTTATTTTTTTATTTTTTTGTATTTTTGGGAGAGTGTAGTTCTTGGCAGCATGAGAGAGGTTTTTCTTGATAACAGTATTTTCTCTTTGACTGCCTGCCACTGTTTATCTGCCCATGGCAACAAATCCTTTTCTATCTGCCATTCTTATCTTTCTCTACATTTGCTTCTTATCCTCCACTGCTTTTTTCCTCCATGTTTTTCCTCAAGCACTCTCATTTTTTACTATTTTGACTTTTTTTCCCTGACATCAGAGCAGTTTTAGACTTTTTTGGGGGTTGTATTTTTCCATTTTTCCAGCTTTTGGGTTTTTTTGTCTTTTTTTATCTGCCCCTGAAACCAATACATTTTTGATTAGAAAAAAAAATTATTTCACTAAAGTGAAGGCCTTTATTGAGAGGTTTGAGTGCCCATCATCTGTGACCCTTGACCTCTATCCCAAAATGCATTTTTTAGTTCCAAGTGGTCCTCCGCGAGGGGTGGAGGCAGAGACTGTGAACGCTTCGGCCGTTAGGGTGAAATGGCGAGCACCGGCGCCCGAACGGCAGCACGGTCAGATCCGAGGCTACCAAATCCACTATGTGAGGATGAACTACGGAGAACCTCAGGGTCAGCCCTTCATCAAGGACATCCTCATTGAGGACTCTCAGGTAACACTATTACTCTCTAACACCTTATGATCAAATGACAGGAACTGTTTTATGAATGCCTAGTAAAATTTGGCGTTCAATATGAGCACCATTTGTATAATACAATAATATATTATTGTAAATTATCATATTAAGTTCAGTTTTAATAAATTATGAGCTCCCCCAACACATGAGTTTACCTATTTTATGGATGAGAGAACCAGCATGTGGCCATCTATTCCTGTAGATAAGATAAATATTTTGCCAGATTTTTTTTTGCTACTCGTCTGTACAACTGCACAACACACAATGCAGCAATCTGTCACAGCTTCTATATCAACTTCCTCTATGACACCTAAGTGTTGTTAAAATAATTCTGAATGATGCCCAAAAACATTGACAAATTTAGCAGAAACCTTCCTTACGATTGTTTAAAAGGAACATTTAGACATTTTTTAAAATATGTTTATTTGTCTTCTTGCCAAGAATTAGATGAGAAGATCAACACCACTCTCATATCTGCCCGTTAAATATGAAGCTACAGCCAGGAGATGCTTAGCTTAGCTTAGCATAAAGTTTCGAAAAAGGAAACCATTAGCCTGGTTCTGTGCAAACGTAACAGAATCTGTCCACCAGCACCTCTAAGGTTCACTAATTAACATGTTGTATCTCGTTTGTTTAATCAAACTGTTTTTAGTCTTTATGCTAAGCTAAGCTAACCGGCTGCGGCTTCATATTTAACGCACAGACATGAGAGTGGTATCTATCTTCTCATTTAACTCTTGGTCATATTATTTCTTTAAAATAAACAGAATCTGGCCTTTACATTACCGCTGCTCTGGCTTCAGTTAAACAGACTTAATTTAAAAGAATTTGGAGATTATTAAATTTATCTCATCTAAATCTATTTATACCAGCCAATAACTGCTGATAATTTCAAACTGATACTTCATTGCATTCGACTTGATTGTAAAGTCTTCTCGATCATATCCTAAATATTAAGGACTGTGTTTTTCTCTCCTTTTTCTCTTCTCTCTATACTGTTCCGACGTTCAGTGGGAAAATGATGACTCAGCTGAATATGTGAGTAAACCTTTCTTTAAGCCTTTTATTTAATAGTGATAACAACAAAGCACAGAGACTGGATGAGTCATATTTATGAGATTGTAGCTTTAAAATCTCCTATGACCAGAGTGAGGGCTTAAAACCCAGCAGGAGGTCTGCATTCTGTGTTCTCCAGGAGTTTAAATAAAGGACCCTGGAAAAACACATAGATAACTGCTGATATGAGCCATTTGTGGGCATTGCCAAAATATCATGATTATTTATGCTTTCCACAGGCCAAGAAATTAAGAAAATATTGTGTTTGGTGTTTAGATGGAGACAAATCTAAATGAGTTTTGAGTGTCTGTGTGGTTAAATGACATTTGTTTGTGCTGCGAGTGAACCACATTGTGAGCTCTGCTGAGATAATTTGATATAGTTGTTTTGAATTCCGAGTTTTGTTGAGATTATCGCAAACCATATCAACTCAGTCAATGTAGAAAAGAGCTGAGTGACTGTCTGTACTGGTAGGCTGTCAGACAAAAAGCACAGAATTGTTCCTTTGGTCGCTGCGGCTGTACCTTTTTAACCAGTTTGACCCAGACTTTTTTTTTTATTAAATTGAAGCCCTGCTCATTGTCCTGGGGGCACACAAATGGAGTTGCCTTTTTGCAGCTGACAGTGCTTTTTGTTGTTGTGCAGGAGGTGGTTCTTGGAGACCTGAAGGCAGACACTTCCTACTCTGTATCAGTGGGGGCTTACACCGCCAAGGGTGATGGTGCTCGCAGCAAACCTGTTTCTGTCTGTAGCGCCCTGCCACGTAAGTGTGTCTACACAGACTCTCACACAAACATAAAGAAAGACTATAAAAGCACACACAACCAGTAATGATCTTTGAGACTAAAGCATCACTAATGATCATTAGAGGCCATTAAATCATTGAATTGGTTTATGTCTCACTCTGTCACACCTTGCTATGCCAGTAAGAAGCCACTCATTTGGTGCCATATTAATCACATTTTGCAGTTTTGCTTGAGGCCATGAATAATGTGCTTTGCAATTATCCTCTAATTATCTTTTCATCATTCTCTCTCTCTCTCCTGCTCTCCCTCTTTCCCTCTTTCTAGTGCCTGAGAAGCCCAAACTGATGGTGAGTGCCACTGACTCCAGTACTGCTCTGCTTCAGTGGTACCCACTTCCCAACCCACCCACCCCGCTCCTGGGGTACCGCCTCACCTTTGGCCGCATCGACGTCCTTCCCTTTACGGTGGTGGAGTTCCCCACCAAGGAGAACCGCTACACCGCCCAGGACATCCACAAGGGAGCTAACTATGTCTTCAAACTCTCTGCCCGTAACAAAATGGGCTACGGAGAGGAGGCTGTAAAGGAGGTGACTACTCCGGAAGACGCCCCAAGTGGATACCCAGAAAATATTATCTCAGAGGAGGCTTCTGCCACCTCCCTCCGGCTGGCCTGGAAATCAGTCCCACTAATTGAGCAAAATGGGAAAATTGTGAAGTACTCAGTGCTGTATAAGGATATAAACAGTCGAGGGAACGCCTCAGAAGTTGTGGTGCCCACTCCGGGGTCGAGTGTTTTATTGGAGGGTCTCAGTGCCGATACTGTGTATGATGTCAGGTTGTGCGCGTTCACAGCTGTCGGCCCTGGGCCGTACAGCCCCAGTGTCCAGTTTAGGACGCAGCGGCTAGACCAAGGTAGGACTCGCACTCACTTTCTAACAACCCATCTTCATCGCTTAGGATGCAACACACGCTTCCTAACAGCACATTTGTGCATATATTGTGCACACATAAGTCCCACATGCACGCACACACACTCAGACCCACAACATCTGGTGACAACATCCTAAGTGTCCTTTTTCGTTGTCTTGTCACTGTAGTCTTAGACCCAACGTCCTTTTCCCAAAGCAAGGTAAGAGTCTTGGGTCTTGGGCAAGTATCCCTGTCCAGTCAAACTCACTGTGTGTTAATCAGAGCAGATAGCTAGCTTGAGACTGGTACTAGAGAGTGATACACAGGTAAGGCCCTTACTTTTGGTTCAGTAGAGAGATAAAAAGGCACTGGAATCATATTCATGTTTATTTGTTTTATTTTTATTTTTTTATGTCCCTTAGTTTTTGCCACCAACTTCAGAGTAAAGGCTGCCATGAAGAACTCTGTTCTGTTGTCCTGGGAGATCCGAGACAAGAACCCTGCCCAGCCATTCACCGTAAGTAGATCTGCATCTTAGCATATTTAAATGTAGCTAAATAAAAACCATAATTCAAATAGGCCAGGTCTCAAATGGTGTACAAACAAATATAGGCAGGGTGCAAGTAAAGGATGTGGGGAGAAGGGGGAAATGAAATTACCTGTTCTACAGTGACTCACACTATGAAATCAGCATAATTTATTATATTATTTCCAACCACTCAGTGCCTATTTTTCTCTGTGTTAGGTTGCTGTTAATGAATTTCAACACCTCCTGTTTGATAATTGTAAAGCCCCGCAGGCACATAATGCCCCTTGAGCTGCTGCAAGGCTTTTAATGTAAAATAGATAGAGGAAGAGTTTAGTTTGCATTAACAGCAGCAACAGCAAATTAACAAGTCACCAATAAAACAGGGAAATGAAAAAATAATAGCCTCTGTGAAATAAACGCCTGGTTCTTTCTGTTGAGGTAAATAAAGGCATCGGGCATTATTTGAGAACTTACAATATGTGCTGCAGTGTGTGTGTTTTAACCTATGTCGTATGCTCTCGAATTATGTGACCTACCCCATGTCCAGATCCTGTATGGAAAGGGCCAGTCTGTGGAAGTGGATGGGAAGCAGACTCAGAAGCTGATCACTGGCTTGGAGCCGGACACCCAATACTCCTTTCTGCTCACCAACCGGGCCAACAGCGCCGGGGGTCTGCAGCACCGCGTCACTGCCACCACTGCCCCGGACATCCTTAAAACCAAACCCACAGTGGTGGGAAAGACCAACGCAGACGGCATGGTGACTGTGCAGCTACCAACTGTGCAGACCACAGCCAAAGTCAGGTAGTGATTGTGGATGAGTTAAGAAGAGTGAAGAATTTGGTTTGATGTAATGACTAGATGTGAGTATTTTTGACAGTAATCTGTGCAGAATTTGCTCCAATTAGGTTGTTTTCACATGAATTGTTCTATAGACCCTGTGAGGTAATTTCACTTCTTCCTCCTGCTGCTGCTGCTTTTCATTTACTGGTCTATCAGGGGGGATTTCTCTGAGTTGGCAGCCAAGCAAGTCTGAGAACTCCTACAACAGGCCAAATGAAAGCACAAAGCTGATAATCTCATCTGCTTTTTGTAACCAAGAACAAATATAGCTACCAAGTGGAAGCAGTCCTTCAGCCTTGAAGCACAACCTGAATCACTCCACTGTTACTCACATGTTCTCGCAGTCATTTTCCTGTAGTGTGTCCCTGTCACATTAGAAGCGTTTGGGGATTTTTTTTTTTGAGTCCCAAACAGCATTTTGCTTTTTGTGTCTACTGACACAGGAGTCTTTCCCATTTCACTGTGAGTGCCTTGATCCAAGATAGTAATACAAACTGTAGTCAGCTGGATGTTGAAATGACTTACTACTTTTTCAGATTTGATTAGTTATTTGGAGATTTGGATTTCTACATTGATCAGTTCTCTAAATGCAAAATTGCCAGATTTAAGCACATATCATTTTCTCACATTTGACATAAATAAACTACTTTCTACTGTATCACTCGGCATAGTAGTGTATGCAAGCATGGAGCACTGGAGTGAGTCATCTATTGAGGACCCATGGATGATTTCAGTGTCTGTGCCCTCGTTGCTCGGCGGGTGCTTATGGTCTGACGGCTTCAGAAAAATTCCCCTGCTCCAGTGACGTCATTGTCACATGGCCCTCTGTCCCAAAAACAACCACATTGTTTATATTCAAAGTGCGGTGTCACAGCTGCTGCTGCAGAAATATACTGTATTAATGATACAATACTTCATAGTTCTTTAAAGTAGATCGACATTTAGGAATAGTTCGACATTTTAGGATATATCCTTATTCACTTTCTTGCCGAGAGTTAGATGAGGAGATCGATACCACTCTCATGTGTGTACGGTAAATATGACGCTACCGACGGTTAGCTTAGCTTAGCATTTGAAACAGCTAGCCTGGCTCCGTCTGAAGGTCACAAAATCTGCCTACAAGCACCTCTTAAACTCAATAGTTAAACAACTGCACTAAACTAACCAAACAAAACAGATATAACATATTAATTGGTGAGCAGATTTTGGTACCTTTGGACAGAGCCAGGCTAGCTGTTTCCCCCTGTTTCCAGTCTTTATGCTAAGCTAAGCTAACTGGGTGTCGGCTGTAGCTTCATATTTATCGTACAGACATGAGAGTGGAATCAATCTTCTCATCTGTCAGCGAAAAAGGATATAAGTGTATATCCCAAAATGTAGAGCACTGATGTTTCTCCAGGGACTGAGATGTTGAAAAAATGCCAAGTTTATAGCATATTTCCTTAAGCCTAAACCCAGTGCATGCTGTGTTTCAGGGGTTATTATGTGGTGGTGGTGCCACTGAAGAAGCAGAGAGGAGGGAAGTTCCTGAATCCCTGGGAGGAGCCCGACCAGATGAACCTGGATGAGGTGAGACATGCAACAGACAAGAGATTATACCAATAAATAGCTAAATAATGGTCATAATAAAGAGCTTATTATAAGGTAATACTGATGTTGAGGGGAATGATGATGATGATGATCGGGGTGATGGTGATGATCACTGATAAATGGAGAAGGTACGCAAGTACATGTAAACATTATGTACTAATATAAAAGCTCATATCTTATTTCCATTTAGATCATCAACTCATCAGATGGATTATTAGTTAGTAGTTGTAAATGGTCGAGCATCCGAATCAGATTTTACTTTCACTGGCTCACCGCAGGGTCGTGTCCTTTCTCCCATATTTTTTATCTTGTATACAGATGATAGTAAATATAAAAATCACCATATTGTAAAAAATAAAAAAAACAGGGTTAATATGTCTCTGTCAGTCAGATCAATCACACGGACCCACATGGCAACAGATTTTGCTCTTTTTACATTTAAATGTATAGAAAACTAAAGAAATGATAATCTCGCCACAATACACAGACAGTCTTCCAACAGGCATTCATTCATTGGCATTAGTGTTGAAATTGTCCAGACCTACAAACACTTGTGAACTGTGTTTGATGACAGAGATTTAGTGAAAATACTTGTGAAACTCATTGTGAAAACAGCTCAGCAGTGTCTCTACTGTCTGCGTAAACTAAACTCCTTTGCAGTAGATGGGAGAATATTGACAAAGTTTTATTCCTCTTTTATCAAAAGTATTTTAGCTTTTTTATTTATTTACTGGTTTTCATCCCTTTCTGTCAAAAGGGCAAGAACCGAATGCGAGGTGTCGTTAACCTCAGCTTTAAAATTACTGGCAAAGCACAAAGATCCCTTGTACAGCTTAATACTGAATCTCAACGACCCCACACACGTCCTCTATGACTACTTTAAGCTAATGCCATCAGGAATGCGTTTTAGATCGCCTGTATGTAAAACAAATAGAAGGAAGTTTGCTTTTATTTCAGAAAGCCATTAGACTTGCACAGAACTGCCACAGTACAAGAAATGGTCAGTTTACCTTGTGTATAGACTGATGAATGCAGTTGCACTTTTGTATATTGTTGGCCAGCTATGGACTGCCCACTGCCATTAATCCTTGTGTATTTCAACTTCCTAACAATGTCATATTTGTATTTTTAGATTTTTTTTATGTGTGTAAATTAATTGTCTATGTGCACTTTTGTTTACAACTTGAGGGATGAATAAAGTAGTTTGAATTGAATTTTCAAGTCACATAAACAGAGAATAGTGCTGAGTCTACTGGCAGGGATTTTTCACCTCTGTTGTATCAGACTATTTGTGTCTTATTATGCGAAGGTAGAAGACCTGGCCATCCATTGCCTGTTCAATCCAAACAATGCTTTCACGTAACATTTCCCATCCAATTCCACTTCCTGCCTTTTTCTAAAGACTTCATCACCTCATTACGCTGTTCTGAAAGCACATTCATGTGTGTGAGATTAGTTTCAATAGAGTTTTTATGGTGCCCACTGTCTCAATGGATAAATGCGCTAGCAATTCGGTTGATGATGAAGACATTTGTGCTTAGGTGATAATGCTCTATACAGCCCATTGTTCCTTCACTGATGAGGGTTTTTGTGTGGGATAAAATTGCCAAAACTGCCCTTATTTTACAAGGCTTTTTCTCAGGAAACTCAGGAATATAGTCTCCAAATATTAAGCAAATTATAGTTTTTAGGGAAATAATATTACAATTGCAGAAAGATGACTATATTACTTTTGCTGTATTAGAGAAATGTAATTGTTGATTTGCAGCGTGACTGATGGCCTTTGATGTTGCACTTTGTTTGAACCTGGCATATATTAGATGAAAATTATAACCAATTGATGCTTGTTATAACCCCATTTTCTATAATTTCTCATCTTTTCTGTCAATCTCTTTGCTACCTTTGTTTCAATTCTCTGTTTCCTCCTCTCCTCCTCCCTCTCCCCTCTTTATCCCTGTCTACCCGTCCTCTGTTTTCTTCCCTTTCAGCTCCTGAAAGAGATCAACAGGACCAGTGCGAGTCGTGCCCTCCGCATCCGCAAACAGGCTGGCCAATCAGATCCTAGGGCCTACGTCACTGCTCACTTTAAGACCCTCCCCCTGGAGTTCACACTAGGTGACGGGCGAAACTATGGTGACTTCCGCAACCGTCCACTGCAGAACGGACAGGAGTATGTTTTCTTTGTGCTTGCGCTGCTAGACCTCTCTGAGAATGTGAGTAAAAACACAAACGCACCCACACAGTTCAACCATCTAAACACAGTTTTGTCTAATTTATATGTGAAAATGCATTCGAATTATGTCTCCCTCCAGACTATGTATGCCACTAGCCCTTATTCTGACCCCGTGACGTCTTCGGATGTGGATCCTCAGCCAATCGTTGACGAGGAAGAGGGACTGCTGTGGGTGGTGGGGCCTGTGCTGGCTGTCATCTTCATCGTCTGCATCGTCATCGCCATTCTCCTCTTCAAGAGGTAAGGACAGCATGATGGAGCCAGGAAGATGTAAAAATGGTAAATAAAGTATTGGGTTGGTGAAAGAGGAGGATGGAAATCAAAAAGAAACAGGGTGAAAGATTAAGAGTTTTGGTGAATAAATAATAAGAATTTACATCAACTCAAAATATTGTTTGGGCAGTATAGTATATTCTATGGATATATTTTAATATATTCCTTGCCTGTTAGACGGTCCTATCTCAAGCAGCAGTTCTCAAATCCCCCCAAATTAGCTTTAGGCAACAACCCCGACAACTTTTTTTTTTCTTTGCCTACATTTGTTTACATTTTGGCAAATTACCACCATTAAAAAAATGCCGAATTAGCTATTAACAGTTCCTGTTTGCAATGTACTCATGGATGTACAGACAACTAATCACTGGATTACTTTGATACTGATGGAAAATTCAAATGCAAATTCTGGAGTTATAAGGACCATCCTTTTTGTATGATTTCCAAGCGAATTTATGGATTTAATCGCAATGACAGAAAGTGTAAGTAACACTGAATCTAAAATTATCTGTATCATGTCTTTGTGTTTAGATTTTGACTGAGTTATGACTCCGAGAAGGAGTATGAATTTTGACGCAAATTGAGGCAGTAGGGCTTGAAGTAGGTTTGAAAAAGTACCTTAATTGCGTTTCACCTCACACGGTATCTTTGCCTCCTTCAACTCTTCCACGCCTCCCACAGTTTGAAAACCTCTGTTTTAGGGGTAAAATGGTCTGGACCTAAACTTCTAACTAAATCCAAAACCTTTCGTGAATTACACAGAACCAAGCTGAGGCTGAGCAAAGCCCAGTTGGTTCATTATGTGTTTCCATTATTTATGAAACATACAGGACTAACATCTGTTATGCTAATCACATCTGAGTTTAGCTCACAAGTTCTCATAGAAATTAAATTGTGTTTTCTGTAATCTGTTCTTAAAATCTATAAACAGGGAGCAAAGTTAGCTAACATACCAGATAGGGGAAGATAAAATGATCACCCATTAGCATTATTCATGATAATCATCTGTTCTTCTGTCTAGAGCGTTGTTAATGCACATGAATAATTGCTGTGGCTGATGTTGCATTGCAAAATTATTAACCTTGGTGGTAATAATAAGTTCATAAGCCCTGGAGAGTAACCTGTGGTGATCCGCAGCCATTAATGTCTCACTTGTGGCTGAGTTGCACTTTGCAACATATTTTAAGTATGTTGTTATATAGTAGATGTCACGGTCAGAGGGTGTGCTGGGAGATAATGTGTATGCAGTGTTGTGCGGGATCAGGGGACAAGTTTTTGTCATTTAGATTTATATTTGCTGTTTATCTTTGTGTCTATGGAGGTGCTATTTAACATATATATATATAACATTGTAATAAGAAACTGATTAGTTTTAATGAGAGGGATAGAACAATGAGTTCAGCATTGCTTTGGTCCCTGATGTTTTTTGATTGGACACTAATGTTATTCATCCTTGTCTGTTCTTTTATCTGCTCTTCTCCCTGTTTGGATCCAGCAAACCTGACAGGTAAACAAACACCACCTATTACCATTTTTTTCTGTCCTACAGGGGTGTTTTCCTTGAAAAGCCTTTGCAAAGAATGCTTTAGATAATAGATCCCAGTAGAGTCAGGATTACCTTGATGTTTCTTTGATGATTGCATAGTAACCTACAGTGGATAAATTGTACGCTGGAAGTTGTGCAATTTATCTAGTGCACCGGATAAAGACATAAGGCATACAAGCAAATTGTACATTTTCAGAGTAGAGAAAAATGATGAAAAGTGCACTGCATGACTTTGTACATGTCGATGATTTTAACTTAAAGATAGCGTAAAAGCTAAGAAACTGATGTCACTTTTAACTCCTGGCAGTCTCTGTGAAAAAAGCAGACACCCACCTCCATCCCAGACAATGAGTCATTAACATATAAAAAGCTGCAACACTAAACCAGCAGTAAACCAAAGCTCTGGTAGAATTTGAAACAGAAATTACAGCTATCTCTGTAAATGTCCAAGGAGCAATTTTATGTGGTTTTCTCTGGTCCATTTATTTAAACACAAACCCCCAAAATTTACGTTATTGCGCAAGTTAACAAATCCCACATTTTCCCAGATTCATCTTTTTGTTTTATGCTGTAAAAGGTTCGATTCATGAGGTTGAGGTTCACGTAAACGCTGTGCGCTGATCTGTTATTCCAGGAAAAGGGCCGAGGCTGAAGGCAGGAAGGGCAGTTTCCCCTGCAGCAAAGCCATGTCGTCCCACCATCCCACCGATCCTGTGGAGCTACGCAGAATCAACTTCCAGACTCCAGGTAAACTAGACACACCTGTACACATACAGGCACGAACACCATGTGTGGTTTGATGTGTGATTTCCAAAGTATTAGTTGTATTTATAAGATTAACCGTGGTGTTGTTTCCCTTTTCAGCCTACCGTGTATCAGTGTACCGCGGTTACCGCCGTTTGTCAAGTTAGTTGGTCTTAGTCCGTCATGGATCTTCTCTCTGCTGTCATTGTTTTCCTTTTCTTTCTTTCTTTCCTTCTCTTGTCCATTTTCATGCTAACTAACCTTCCATCCCATATAGGATGAAGCTGCTTGAATTGACAACATCTCATCAAAATGCCTCTGGAATACTTCTTTAAAAATCCCCCCCAAAAAATGTCATGCTAAATTTTTAACCGCCTGTGTCATATTCTTATTTTATCTTCACCACCAGCAGTGTGCATATACTCTGAGGACATGTTACTGTGCCTCAGTAACTTTCACAACATGCACATTGTTCTTTCTGTCTGCTTGGAGAGAAAATGGTCACTTAACAAAAAAAACACTTCCATTTGCTTCCTCCACTGACTACGGACAGAACACTAAACAACACCTCCTCTGAGAATCCTTACTCTTAACATTTTCCTCCAAAAGAGTTTAGTTGTACATGTATCTAAATGGCCTCTTTTTCTATTTCTGTGCTCGGCAGGCATGGCAAGTCACCCGCCCATCCCCATCTCTGAGATGGCAGATCACATTGAGCGCCTCAAGGCAAACGACAATCTCAAGTTTTCTCAAGAGTACGAGGTAGGAATGCTGATTATCTGTCCCTGAAAATCTTTAACTTGGGAAATTCATCTGGTTTTGATGCAGTCACACATATTTATCGTTGACTCGTCATTTCTTTGCTCGGTTTCAATTTCAGTGTGAGCGCTGTAGATTGAGGCTCGCATAGCCTCTACAGTTAAGTTGCATTTTGATTCGTCTTCACAGAACGATACAAGATAAAGCACATTTTCCTCTCTCTACTGTCTTGTTGTTATCTATACAAATATAAGGGGGGGGGGAATTGAAATTGCAAGCTCAAAGAGAGTTTGCTTACAGCCAGATGGTTATCAAGCCCTCATTTCTACGCTCTGGTGGAGAAAGAAGGATAGAAATAAAGAGGCAGCGACAGAGAGCAGAGTCACTAAGAGATACAGGAAGCAAATGTTCTCTGCAAAAAGACGCTTCTTGATTAGTTTTCATCCAACTTGCAGCACTGGTAATGTGGAACAAAAAAGGCATCTACTTGGAGATAACAATGTGCCTGAACTTGGTGTGTAGCTGAACTGTGGCACTAAATAAGAAAAAAAAACACATCAGTAGAAATATTTCCCAACATGCTGGCTGTGTAGCAAATAGTGCTAGCATTACAATGAGCTCCGCAGAGAGCTATTAGAGGGGTAAAAAGGTTTTTCTTTCGTCGCAAAAAAAAAAAGAAAAAATCAATTTAAACCGACGGCCTCTGGGTGAAGAAGGAGACATAAGGCTCTAATTGGCTACCACAAGAGAGAGACAAATTGTGTGTGACAGAGATACGCATATAGAGGAAGACAAGGACACATTATGCAAAGAGTAGAAAAACAGAGCGAGGATGTTTGAGGGAGAAAAGCGTCGGGAGAGAGGATAAAGGAGGGTGGAAGAGACAGTGAGGGAGAAGCCGTATGTAATTGTGGTGTGAGTTGGAACCACTCTGTTGAGCCTCACATTCTCTCTGCATGACTGTGTGCTTTGTTCGATACTGAACCCTTAACGAGGGAACGAGAGAGATGGATGGAGGAGGGATTGAGGGAGAGAGAGAGGCCAGAAATGATTGCGGTGTAATAATCAGACACACATGATCTTGGGCAGCGCGCGGAAAGCAGTCTCAAACACACACACACACATATATGCACCCATCCAGTACCACTCCTGTCCATTTGTTCCCCAACCAAACCATAATTATGTGTCGTAAAATATTCAGAATTGCTAAATTGCTCTGGCTCTCTCCTGTTTCGTCCCTCTCCATTGACAGCCCCGTAATGACCTCATGTCTGCCTCTCCCAGCTAACAGCGATGGTTACACTGTAATTACCCTCCAGGAACTTAATGTGTTGGTCTAACACAACCATCCTTTCTCTCCCAGAGGAATTTATTGTGTTTTTATCATCTTTCTCTGGTAGCTAGTTTTAGTTTTAGTTGGTTTTTTTTTTGTTGTTTTTTTTTTTGTCGAAAGCGGAAAGTCCCTACATCGCTGTTGTTTCTTGAAACGGGATATCGTGTTTGCCGACATTCCCATCCAAGTTCAATAATACCTTGTTAATTTTCAATTTGTACTTGGTTTCTAATGGTGTGGTTTTACTGCAGCAACACTGGGCAATGCTTGTAAGCTCAAATTCAGAGAATTGTCCAGTTTTTGCTTTTCTAGATGCAATTTTCTTCATTTTGAGGCAGATGTTAAGAGATAACAACATCCTTGCCAACACTCAATGATGTGGTAATGCTTATAGCGTATACATGATATTATTAGAGAATTAGACAGTACATACAGGGGTTTGAAAGTGGTACACAATTATTACTTCTCAGTTTCTTTGGCTTGGCAGTTCTGATTGATCAATACTAACATTTTAATCAGCCTTCCAAGCAAAAAAGAGATGTTTCCTTACCACAAGGAATGGCCTCAGTCATACACGCAATGACCATTTGTCAGGATATAATGTTACTGACATGCCACATGCTGGTATGAGCATTTGAAAGCCAATAAACCAAGCATTAAACCAAAAGATTTCTAAAAAAGAAAAAAAGAAAAAGAAAAGAAAGAAAAAACTATTAAAGCATGCAAACACTGTCCAAAACAACCTGAATTTATAAAAGTGGTTAACCCGGCAGGTCTGCCTTCATTAGTTATTTTCTGTTGTTGTTCACTCTTTGTTCTGACCTTGTCTTTTGCCTCTTGTAGTCCATCGACCCCGGTCAGCAGTTCACCTGGGAGAACTCCAACTTGGAGGTCAACAAACCAAAGAACCGCTACGCTAACGTCATTGCCTATGATCACTCCAGGGTTATACTCTCCAGCATTGAGGGTAAGACACGCCACCAGTGTGTGTGTGTGTGTGTGTGTGTGTGTGTGTGTGCATATGTGTGTCTCTGCGCCCTTGTACTTCTATTTTTGTGAGGACATTTTTAGGAAGTGAGGGCATTTTGGTCACTTCCTCACTTCTTTAAAGGGCTGTTAGAGGTTTATGGCTTGGTTTCAGGGTTAAGGTTAGGATTAGGCTTTAGACTGGGCATGTAGGCTAGGGAGCACATTATGTCAAAGAAGAGTCGTCAAATGTATAAAAGTACATACATGTGTGGTTGAGTGTGTATGAATTTGTGTGTGTGAGAGCTGCTATCCATGAGGGATTGGGTATTAATAGTGCAAAGATGAGTTTCATTGCAATTCCCATACAACACATACAAAGTGCTGTGCCTGCATTGGCCATCATTTCATCATTTCAGGATTCAAACAAACTGCTGTTTCTTCCCACTGTGTTACCACATCATATGATTGATATGGTCTCTCACTTGATCATTTTAATGTTTATGGAGATAAATTAGGCACACACTTTATTTACGGCTTATTTACTGATATATTTCCATGGTGCGCCCATTTCACTGGATTCAGTAAACGGTCTAAAATAAGAAGAAAAAATAGTCCTGTTCTCAGTGTGCGTTTTGAAGCGCACTCACCCACCTCAGCTGGGAAAGACCCGAGGCAGAGAAACTGGCAGCTCCAATGTGGAGAGAGGGAGGCAGTGGGAGGCCAAGCCCAAACAGATGAGCCTTATCTGGGCAGAGCATGTGTGAGCAGCCCTTCCACCCCCGCCTGTCCTGGAGCCCTGGCTGCCTGCCTTTCTTTCAGCTTAGAAAACACGTATACTCTTGAGCATGTCCAAACACACAAGAGCACACACACACACACACACACACACACACACACACACATACTCTACTATAGATTTAAAACACATGCCCAGGATGTGCACAAGCATAGATATGCACTTTTGCACCCAGTCTCCTCCACACATGCTCATGAACTCACACTCTCTGCCAAGCCAGTGTAGCCACCAAGTGACTGGAAGTGTGTGTGTGTGTGTGTGTGTGTGTGTGTGTTTGTTTTATCTGCACAGTGCTTCTGCTGTATTCCCTTACAATAAAGTTGTAGCACATCAAAGCATTTAGCCAAGCTGTCTTTTAAAGACTGAGGTTGATAAACATATGTTCGAAGTTCTTCTTACCATCTGTCCCCATCCCATTTAAAATAAGTTGTGTAAACACCCCATACTCCTTGGCATTTAAATGTGTGTGTCTGCGGTGTGTGCGCGATGGTGGCTTGGGGTTTTACGACTGCATGGGACTGAGTCGTGTTCATAAAACAAGCTGCAAGAAGAGAATCAGCTGCAGGAGTTTCTTTCTGAAGGGATTCTACTGTTTGCTCATTGACTTCCATCTTTTTAAATGTAAACTGCCATCAGACGACTCAAAAGGAGTTTTGTGTCCCACTTCGGCAGAATCGGGTCACGGCTGAATGCACGCTTACATGTCTGTGTGTATGTCCGTGTGTGTACTTTGGTGTTTTGGTGTATGTGTGCATGTTTGAGCTATGACTCAGTGATTTTTGGGATTATGGTATTAGGCCCCAGATGAGCAGGACTGATCCTAAATCAAACACACACAGACGGTCTCTCACATCACACACACACACATACACAAAATCCCTTCCAGGACGAGCAGTGTCAGCCGAGTCTTACACAGAGACGGCCTTACAGTCATATTGCCATTCAAAGCGACACATCCAGAGTATACTCAGATTAGGCCTGTGATCGTCTTAGCATGTATTATAAAACAAGACGGCTGAACAATCCAACACCAAAGGACGCTTGGCCCTGTGAAAACATTAATCTCCCTGCCATGACCTCAGATGATCCGCACCCTTTATTACTGGGACATAAACCTGCTTTCATGCTTTCAGTAGACTTTAAATAATCCATATAGATTATTTCCCCCTGAATCAGGATAAGAATCAGGTTCATCTGCAAAGAAAATTACATTCACAGAGAACGTTTCTGTGTGATCAGTGCAGAAACCCTAATGCCATTCATCATACATATGATGCAGTGGACAGACATGAACGCTGTTTATTTCCATTTTTTTCCCTCCGCCCTCCCGAACTTCCACTTTTTCCTTATTATGCAGGTGTCCCAGGCAGTGACTACATCAACGCTAACTACATTGATGGCTACCGCCGTCAGAATGCCTATATCGCCACTCAGGGATCCCTCCCTGAGACCTTCGGGGAGTTCTGGAGGATGGTCTGGGAGCAGCACACAGCCAACATTATCATGATGACCAAGCTGGAAGAGAAGTCACGGGTAAGAAAAAGGGGATGGGATAACATGGGGGTATGGGACAGCAAGGACAGGGTAGCAGCACAACACAATACTGAAGAGAAGGGAAGAGGAGGATGGAATAAAATAGAATCGGGCAGAAGAGGAAGGAGTAGGATAGGTCAAATATTAGGATGTCATGATACGATATTAAGTATCAATTTTGGGCAAAAAAGCAGGGATAGGACAGTGGATGGTAGGCTAGCATAGTACACCAGGGGGAAGTGTATACAGTAGTAGATTAGCATAGAGATCTGTAGGATAGGATAGACTACAGAGGTACTGTAGAGTAGAGTAGCACAGAACTCAAGACATAGTGGAATAAATGGAGTGGGGTATCATAAGTGTAGGATAGGGTAAGGTATATAGTACATGTAGTAGAGTAGGGTCAAGGTATGTGAAAGAGATAGAATATACAGGATAAACAATTTTCTCCAGCAGAACCTGTACCATTAACAGTGGCTAAGTGGTAGTTGAAGCAAGTGGAACATGACCATTAATGTTGTCCCAAGAAAACAGCTGGAAGCTTGCAAGGTGAAACAAAAACACACTTTTACAGATTTTATTGTTGTCAGCAATAAATATTTTACAATAAACGCCAAAAACCTAAGAAGTACTACAAACACTACGATAATCTTTACATCCTGACAGATACTTTGGTTTTGAAGCAAGTGTGGTGGACCTTTATTTCCTTGATATGCGCCACTGTACATGCCACATGATGTACACGGCAGTGCATTATTTCTTTGGTTTACTTGTAGCAGCCTGCTTTTCAGATGTTTTTGAGGAAATGTTGTGGAGCTCAGCAGCTCTTAGAATAACAGCAGTGACATGTAGTGCAAAGAGCAACTGGATGTTCCACTGCCAGCATACAAAAGGGTAGAGAAGGTACAGTGTAGAGTAGGACTGGGTTTGGAAGAATATGATTGGATAGACTAATAGGGAAGACGTGGGTATGAAAGAGTACAATAATGGGGTTTAGAGTAACAGGATAGGATGTGGAAGAGTTGGAGGTGTCAGGTTGAGCGTGATTTAAAATGGTAGGCTAGAGGTGAGTAGGGCAACAATGATTTTTGAAGGTTAGATTACAGTAAAGTAAGAAATAAAGTGCCGTTAGGTTAGAGTTGAATAAGGTTGGTTTGACAGCAGTGAGGGGGTACAAGACAGACTGGGGCAGGGCAGGCGTTCATTTTTTAGGATGTGGAAGGACAGTAGAGTCCAGATGGATCCAACGGAACAGGACAGACATAAGAGAAAGAGCAAGGACACGCCATGTAGTACAAAAATAGTTTAGAGAATAAACCAAAAAGCAGCCAACATCATTATGGTGACCAAGCTAAAAGCGCTCTGGTTAAGTGAGAAGTTAGAGGCATGCCGGACAGCACAAGGTGGCATGTAGATGATCAGAATAGAATAGAATACAGTAGAATATAATAGAGTCAAATGGTGAGCAAGACCTGGGGGAATTACAAGTACAGCTAAATCAGGGGTGGGTAATGAATTAGAAAATCATTTAGCTTCAAGGCATTTTTCTGTTGTTAACAGAATATGCGCTTGAGTAAAAATTCAATGTAATGAGAATGTCATGTTCGAATAAAATGAACAAGAATGGCTTGAGGTATGAATCATGATTAAGTGCCAACCAATTATGTCCAGAGCCCTGTTCAGAAAATGATCCTTTCCTCTTATCTGTGCTTCTTTTCCTATTAACCTGTGTCTTGTGTTAAAACTCTGTTTCCTTTTCAACTTTTTCCAACTGTCTCTGTTGTGTCTGTTTGACCCTCAGATGCCCTCTTATTTCTTCTCTAAGGCAAGACCTCTCTTTCTCTCCTTTGCTAATCCCTTTTAAAATGCAACTTCACCTCACATGGTTTTTTCTCCTTACCTTTTTTTTTTCTCTATTCAGTGCCCTTTTTTCTGCTGTTTCCAACCTTCTTTTTCTGTGCAATAGCCAGTGCATTGAGTGAGAATGCAGGATTGTTTTCAACTCACCACAAGGCGCTCATAGTTAACTTGGTCTGGGTTTTATTGTCACCACTGCAGTTGAGAAACAATGCACATTAGTGTCTACAGTTTGCATGATCACACCCACAACTGTTTTTCTATTTTCCTGTCTAGTGGTTATGCAGTAGAGGATGAAACTATTATATGAAGGAAAACTTTTACGCGCTGGGTACATCATCACAAGGAGTATTGTAGTTCTGCTACAGAGTGAAGGACTGCAGAGCACCTAATTGTAAGCAGTAGGCTGCTACTGTCTCGTAAACATGATGAATCTGTAGTTTGTGAATGATTGCTTAGCTTTAGATTCTCTAAATTCAGTAAAGTAGTTACAACATTAAGCAACAATAAAAACATTCAATTTGAATATACTCAGCCGTTTATTATCAGCCCACTACCTCCATATCTTCTGTTTGAGGGAGTAGTGGGCTGCTTGTTGGAGAAAATGATTTAATCTCATTTAACACCTCTCAACATTATGCCATTATGTGTTTACGCATTAACAACACAGATGATCACAGATGGTCCCACTGTGGGATCTTGTCAGTATCCTTCCTTTTAGCACCAATCAAACCACACAAGAGCAGGGCGCAGTTATGCTGTCAGTCCATATATCAATGGATAATATAGTCTTCACACCAGGCATTTACTGCGATCCTGTTTAGTCTTTGGCAGTGGTCTGGCCCCCCTACGTGGACGACCATTCCTGTCCCCACAGTGTCTCAAGGTCTGGTGGGAAAACAACAGTTGAAAAGCTGTAATTACAGCCTGAACGTCCCGGGCCAAAACGCATAATCCCCAGTCTGGAGCAGTGGAATGCAGAGCGAGCTGAGCTGAGCTCCCTGCTGTCTTTGATGTGAGGACTGGAGGGATCAGCACATAACGTTTGGTTTGGCCTGATTCTGCCAAGGCCCTCCTCCCCCTCCCCCTCCCCCCCTCCCCCCCTCCTCTAGGATTCTTTTCCTCTCTCCTCTGTGGTCTCTGAGGCTGAGCTGAAGAACTACAAATATGCCCGCCTTATACGAGGGAATTCTAGGTGTTTTGGTGGTTAGGGACGCTGGGATTTGGGGTGCAGGGTGCAGTGTTGTAGGGATTTGTGAGGTTAGAATGTAGGGTGATGTAAAGCGTCAAATATGTGAGGGCTGAACTTTAGGTATCACTTGGCTTTTCCAGCTCTGTGGTGGATCTTTGTGAGAGCCCACCAACCTATGGCAATTTCATGCCACACAGTTTTCTAGTACTTATGCAGGATCACACCCCAGAAAGCAGAGCTCTCTCTCCCCCCTGTCTCCCTCTCTCTGTCACTCTTCACCCCACACACTTACTAAAATCCCTTTCACACGCTGGGTCGTCGCTACTGTATTTTTTCCGAACATTACTGTCTGAATTTTGCAAACTCTCTCACTGATCTGCTTCAACACTCCCTTCCTTTTTTTGCATCTGTACACGTTCACACGCACCCGAGTCAGCTCTCTCTTTCTCTCTTCCTTCAGAAAAAAAGAAATGTGTACAGACGTATGCAAACTGCTCTGCATCGCTCACAGCTTCTTCCCTCTTCCTTTGTAGGTAAAGTGTGATCAGTACTGGCCAACACGGGGCACAGAGACCTACGGCCTCATCCAGGTCACTCTGCTGGACACAGTGGAGCTGGCCACCTACTCTGTCCGGACCTTCGCTCTTTACAAGGTAACATGACGTGCAGTTGAGTGTAATGGGGCCGTGTGTGTATTGATCTGTTGAAGCCTTTATCCATACTACTTTGTATGTTTGTTACTTAGTCATACATTTTTACATTATTTAAAGTGATTCATGATATAATAGTGGCCCATTTTTTTCTTTGAATTATTAGTTGTTGAATTGAAAAGGCACATTTTGATTAATTATTGACTCACCTAAAATAGACTACCTGTCAGGTTCAATAAACCAACAGTACATTTATAGAGTTTGTTCACATGTATATGCTAGCCATGAATTGTTGTATATTTTAAAGGATAAGTCTGGTGATTGTCTATATTTTTCTTATTGTCAACAAATCCCAGGAAAACGCCAAAACCAACAATAAATCCTACTAGCAAGAATTGTCTGTGTAGCCAAAGTCTGATATACTGCAGCTCATTCCTTTGTGCCACAGACCTTCGTTGTTGCTCAAAAACTATTAAAAACACATCAATGAGCCACACTGTTGTTCTAAGTGACATGTTCCTTTATTAACATGAACATGGGCACTGTAGTTTATTTTGAGTCAATCCCACAGACACCGTCCTGCTGCCGTAAATACTCACTGGGCCACCAAAAGTGTATTAATCCATGGCTGAAAATAATCCCAAAAAATAAACTATTTACTCCTGTTTTCGTAATATCTCCCAGCTCCAAGCTGGAAATTACTGAGCCCTTTTTAAAAATGAAACTATATAATGTATTTGTGACCTGTTTGTAAAGATTTACATCTTCAGTATGAACTAATGGGCCTGGAGCTGAGTACCACAGACAGGGTAGGGAATTCAGAAAGTATTGCCAGACAGACTAACACATTGTGGGTTTTGGTCTTTCCATGGGACACTCATAGAACTACATGTTTGTTGACTATAAGAAAAATATAGACACCAGCTTTATCTTTAACACCCTTGTCTGTCTGCTTGTCCAGAGCGGCTCCAATGAGAAGCGTGAGGTTCGTCACTTCCAGTTCACGGCCTGGCCAGACCACGGGGTGCCTGAACACCCCACCCCCTTCTTAGCCTTCCTACGCAGGGTCAAGGCCTGCAACCCTCCAGACGCGGGACCCATGGTCGTCCATTGCAGGTGTGTGTGTGTGTGTGTGTGTGTGTGTGTGTGTGTTTGTCAGTGCTTCATCCATCTTTTTAATTGCTTTAGTTTAGACATTTATGTAATTCACTGTACCAAAATAATTCCTAAAATCACCAAGGAAGACAATCCCTGTCCAAATTCCCTGACCAAAAAGAAAACAAATTTGGTCCTTGACTTTGTGTGTGTGCTTGCATGAAACACTTATGTGTTATTTTGGGTTTTACTTGGCAGCATCATTTTCAAAAGCCTGGGAGTCTGTGAAAATCAACAAGAGTCCAAGAGCACTTGTATAAAATCATTCATAGGTCCTGAACTGAAATGAGATTGACCTGCCATTATGCAAACCCCAAACCATCTTCACTGGCTCAGACACCCACATTCCTCCCTTAACAACCTCCATCATCTCTAAGGTTTAACAACAACAGCAGCCGCCATGCTGACCCTATTTTCCATAAGTAGCTTTCAGTGTTGACTATTTACCTTTTAAGCTGGTGGTGGATCTGGGTTCATAAGTTTATATTCAAATGAGCTGCTGTCTGAGCACCAGGACGCTCATGCGTTAGTTGGAAACTTGTCATTACAGTCTTGGCACAGTGGTGAGCTCCAGAGCTGGAATGAAGCTGCTCTTGTGTGAAGGAGAGAAGAAGATAGAGGGTAGCAGAGGGAATATGGAGCAGAAGCTCTCGGGAGGAAGAATTAGTGAGGTATAGATGTGGAAGGAAGAGAGAGGGAAAGGAAAGAAAAGGGGATTGAGAGATGATTGAGAGGGAGAGTTAGCGAGGGACTGGGAGTTAGAGGAGGAGGTATGTGCAGAATGAGAGAGAAGGTGAGGTCAAATCCAGGACGCGGTGAATGGAAATGATGAATTAAAGAAAAGGAACAGTGGAGAGAAAATGGAGTCTAAAAAAACCTACAAATGTGAGAGTGAAAAAGTGGTGGGGCTGGTGTGAGAGTGTTGGAAGGGTACTTAGAGAGAAGATAAAGAGGCAGGAAGATGAGGGCGGGAGGGGGGTGAAAAGGTTGGCAGGAGAGGAGCTCTTCCTAATCTTCCGTAGCAGTCAGACGGAGTATCTAACAGGATTATCAGTCAAATTTAATTATCCCGGCAAAACTCCATCATAATGTGCCTTAACATATCAACCAGCCTCTGTATCAAACAATGGACCGAATCTCATTCCACCTGAACAACACACACTTGTGTGCGCACACACACACATACACATACACACTGATATTAATTTAACCATATAAAGAGATTTTTATTCACTTGCAGAAACTTGCTTGGTCAGGGTGTTTCACCATTTAGGTACTAGCACAGCAAAAATGTGAAGTGTTTGGGTGGGCAGCTAAAATGTATTATATTTCTGGATTGTATGTCGATAGGAGAGGATATCTTCCTAATGCCAGTCAGACGGTGATGCTGACTCATCGCTGATGTCAATTTTTACGTCCTTTGTTGGAAATATTGCTGGCTGGCATCTTTGTGATACTTAGTTGATTTAGGCACAGTATGCTAGTGCTTTCGCAATATGCAACAGGGACAGATTTGTACCAGGTTTGAAGACACAGCGCACACACTCAGGAAAAAAAAATTATTAACAGTTCATACCCCAGGTTACATGAGAAAATCACATCACCGTCTGTTCCCCATTTTTTCCTCCCCGTTTTGGCTCAGTGCTGGAGTGGGTCGCACTGGCTGCTTCATCGTGATCGATGCCATGGCGGAGCGAATCAAGCACGAGAAGACCATCGACATCTACGGCCACGTCACACTGATGCGCTCTCAGAGGAACTACATGGTCCAGACGGAGGACCAGTACATCTTCATTCATGATGCGCTGCTGGAGGCCGTGACCTGCGGGAACACCGAGGTCCCCGCAAGGAATCTGTACTCCTACATCCAGAGGCTGACGCAGATCGAACCAGGAGAGAATGTCACCGGCATGGAGCTGGAGTTCAAGGTGAGGACTAATCACCATGTCCTTGAAGGTTGTAAAAGTAGGTCCATCTGATTTATGATGGTTCATAAAACCGATTAATGATAATAATGTGACACTTCACTGGTCTCTGTAAGGGAGAGTCACCTTTTTCTTTCCCCTCTCCACACAGGCCAGACATCAGGGTCAGCTACACAATAGCATCCATGAATTTGGTACTGCAGATATTCAGTGCCTCCTCACAGGATATATCAGTGTCTAAAGATGGTCTCTACCTACTGGGCCATCCTGCCCGCGTTAAGAAAGTACATTATATGGTCACTGTGTATATGGTCACCGTCAAGGTGTAGAGGTCTCTGTAGTTAAGGAAGTATTTTTACTTAAAGGAACAGTTTGACATTTTGGAAAAAAACGATTATTCACTTTCTTGCCAAGAAATTCGAGAAGATCGATACCACTCTCATGTCTATCTGTTCAATATGAAGCTGGTGCCAGCAGTCAGTTAGCATAGCTTAGCTTAGCAGAAAGACTGGAAATGGTTGGAAACAGCTAGCCTGTCTACATCAGCAGATTAAGTTTGCTCATTTACAACGTAACTGTAGATGTTGAAACCTTACATGATTCTGAGCACCTCCAGTTTGCAGTTGGCAAAACCATCTCACATCCAGATCTATTAGCTGCTGAAGATGTTCATAGGAAGATGGTTCTCTCCAACACAGCTGGAGAACAACCTTCTCCACAAGGACATCCAGAATGAACCTTGAATTCCTGACCTTGACAGTCACTGAGCATCTTTCCCAGGGCTGTTAGCGGTTCCCCCTCTGAGAGTTTCATATACTCAAGATGGATGGTTGGATTTGAAGGGGATTATGGGATTGCACCTTTTGATCCAAGGTAAGCGAGTTTTACCAAGGGTTTTAGAAAGCATCATAGTTTTGGAAGTTTGATGGGCATACACAGAAAGACCAAATAATGTAGGCCAAAAAGTTGCAGTTTATAATAAAATCTTGGGTAAAGGTCATATGGTTGTTTTCAAACATTTAGGGAGCTGATCAGAATTCAAGTACAAAAGAACCCCGAATATAGGCTTCAATATACAAGCAAGACGAGGGAGTACATAAGGGATTCAGAGTGTTATTGAGAGGTGTTATTTTCATTTTATTCTAGCTGCTTTTGTTTTGTTTACTGTGATATTTACCTCTTGCCAGACGACTTCTCAGCAGACCCCCGTCTGGTTTGGCTGGGTGGAAAGAGAATCAGTTTTAGCCATACAGGTATATATTGAAAGCAGGTGGCTTAAATCTTTCCTGGAATGGTTTATGTCTGCTCAGACGCTCAGAGGGCAAAGTAAACACAAAGCCACTCCAAGCAATCTCCTTCATCCTATGCTCCGGCATTCCTGTCCTAATGGCAGCGGTCTCCTCAGAATGACAATGAACCGAGCGCTCACTGAACTGTTTGCTCAGCCTCATATTGATGTAAAACATATGCCAGGGTTGTCCCAGTCACCAGATTTCATCTCACTCGAACACTTATGGGACAGAGACGGCACTTTCCACCTTCATCAACAAAACACCAAAAGGATGGAATTTCTCATGGAGGAGCGGCGTCGCATCCCTTTAAATAAAATCACAGAAAGTTTGAAGCATGTGTGTGAGAAAAGAAAGAAATGAAGCCGTTCTGGCAGCTTTTGGTAATCCAACACCCTATTAAGACACACTGTTTTTGTTTCCTTTCACAGAGAGTTTACTGGTTGAGTTTAAAGAGGTTGCCAACAGGGCATGATTTTATCCAAGCTTAACAGATGGTGAAAATAATGGCACGTATCAAAGCAACAAAACGTTTTGTGTGTGCCAGATTTTATTGATAAGACCGAGTCAAATTCAAACCAAATGACACAAAGAATTACTATTGTTGGCGCTGGAAACTGGGTTCAGAGTACCCAAATGAACTGGTGAACTTGTGGTTAGTGTGGGATTTTCCATCTTGGTCTGTCTGTAAGAAAATAAGGTACTGCTGTTTCTCCCACAGCGCTCCGGTAGCCACCGATGGTCGAGGCTCAGTTCATGAGACCCCATTGTTTCCCCTCCCGAGTCTGCGGTTTCCCTCTGCCTATTCTCTGTTGTTCTGTCTTTCGTTTTAAGCCATGTCATCCAATGGTCGAGTGTGAAGGAGAGTGTACACTATGTGCTCACGTCTGCCTGTCTGCACGTATCCATATGAATGTGTGTGTTCCAGGGTTTTTTTGTTTTTTTTTTCGCTGGTGCAGGATCAACTGTGGTTCACATATGTGCGTTGAGACAGTGTGGGGCCTTGTGGTTTCCTGCCCCCCGACTCTTGATTTTCTTCTTCCTTCACTCGTTCATCTTATTATATTCCCTCTCCCATTCCCTACCGCTGCCCTCGTCCCCCTATATCACTCCTCCTTTGTTTATTCAATTGAAGATGTCTGACTAAATATCCTCGGGCCTGCCGAGTCAAGCTGATTTTCTAATTTCATTTGTCCAGTGTGCCAGAGGAAAACCAAAGCTTGTGCTAAATACATTTGAATGAGGTCCTTGAATTTGTCTGAACTTACTTATTCATTTTTCTTCCTTCCTTTAATCCATCCATCCTTCCTTGTTTCCATTACTCCTCATCTTCCTTCATTCCCCTCTATATTCTTTGTGGGATTTTTGTCTGCTCTCACAAACACTACTTCTTAGGCTCATATCTAATGATCTGTAAAAGTTTCTTCATATGTCACTCAGTGTAATAAGATGAAATATTGATTTCTTTTCTGCTCCAGCGTCTGGCCAGTGCCAAGGCCCACACATCACGGTTCGTGAGTGCCAACTTGCCGTGCAACAAGTTCAAGAACCGGCTGGTGAACATCATGCCCTACGAGACCACGCGTGTGTGTCTGCAGCCAATCAGAGGAGTGGAGGGATCTGACTATATCAACGCCAGCTTCATTGATGGATACAGGTCAGAAAAAAACTGAGAAGAACAATTACTTTTTATCCTCCTGCATCTTGTTGGCATTTAGTTTAACGTTTAGTTCATTCAGTTTCTGTTTGTAGACTCAAAGGTCAAACAGTTTACAGAGAATGTCAACTCTAGCATAGCTTCATTTGAAGTAAAATGAATAAAGAGGGTGCATACGTAGAGTATTTAATTCATGTATTTGTGTTTGTAGGCAGCAGAAGGCCTACATAGCAACCCAAGGCCCGCTGGCTGAGACCACAGAGGACTACTGGAGGATGCTGTGGGAACACAACTCCACCATAGTTGTCATGCTAACCAAACTTAGAGAAATGGGACGGGTACGGATACACACACACGCACACACACACACACTAATGTAATCAAGTATGCTATGTGGGGTACTGCTCTACTGGGAAGTAAACTTCTAATTATACTGCTGCAAAGGCTTGTAGATCTGGTGATGTAGGGATCAGAGCTGCTGATAGCTGATATTATGTGTCCGTATTGATATATTTAAACTTGACTAACTTTGTGCCTAAAATTACAGAGAAATGATAAATGGGTGTATGGGCTATGAAGGAAAATCCAGACAAAAAGACAATAAAAGTCTTAGAAACCCACACTAATTAAATTAGTTTAGGTGAGCTGCTCATTCTAAACGATGGACAAGGTTTCAATGTGACCCAAAATATCAGATAGTGATTTGTTCTTGTTATTATTACATGATCAATGATCAAAGCAAACATGTACTGTAACATACAATATCAGACAACGTGCTATAATTAGGGCACAAGACTATCTTCAAGTGAATAATGAATTTCAGAAGTCAGGCAGACATTTTTATGATAAAGTAGCCAGAGATTGTTCTCACACAATGAATCCCTCAGACGTGATGTAAAGCACTGAACAGAAGCGTCTGTGCTGTCCTCCTGCAGGAGAAGTGTCACCAGTACTGGCCTGCAGAGCGCTCTGCCAGGTACCAGTACTTTGTGGTGGATCCCATGGCTGAGTACAACATGCCCCAGTACATCCTCCGAGAGTTCAAAGTCACTGATGCCAGAGTGAGTCATCAGTTTTGTGTGTGTGTGTGTGTGTGTGTGTGTTTGGGTTTATGTGTGAGTGTATAAGAGGGTAAAATTTGTACTGTATTAACATTATTTCTGTAATTATAAATAATACGAAAAAACATATTCTCTTTCTCCAGGACGGCCAATCGCGGACAGTTCGCCAGTTCCAATTCACTGATTGGCCAGAGCAAGGAGTGCCAAAGTCAGGGGAGGGATTCATTGACTTCATTGGCCAAGTGCACAAAACTAAAGAACAGTTTGGCCAGGATGGGCCAATTACTGTGCACTGCAGGTAAGACCTATTCTTCCTAGTAAAACCTCTATATTTGTATACATTGTGATCATTGTATTCATTGTGACAAATTGAAGCAAACCTCAGTTTTAAGCATACAAACATAGCCAAATCTACCATCTACAATCTACTCCCAGAGAGCACAAAGATAATAGTGGGGCAGGTGATGCTCAGCATTTAGATTGGGTCCTCCTTGGTGGTTTGATTCCTCCTCCTTTCCACATGTCGAGGTGTCCCTGAGCAAGACACTGAACCTCAGTTGCTCCCAATGAATGGGTGAATGAGAGGCAAATTGTGAAGCGCTCTGGATATGTAAATACATGTCTGTTTAATTCAAACTGGATCTTTAAATATTAGCTTAATGGTCATTGCCATAGTCATGAGGCAATACTAGCATGTGTTCCCCTCTCTGTTAAAGATCTAAAAAATGTTTTCTTCCTGCTTATACATTAATAATACATATGGTGTCTAATCTTTGCCATGTGTAAGCAGAAAAAACAGAATTAGGTCTACTAACATAACCAGTGGGAGGATCTTCTATATATGATTGTGAACATGGCACTATAGTTCATCATACATGACTGCAGGCGCTGCAGTTCTAAATACATCCAGCTTTAAATATGTTCCCACCTGTCCACCAACAGTGCTGGAGTAGGGAGGACTGGTGTGTTCATCACCCTCAGCATCGTGCTGGAGAGGATGAGGTACGAGGGAGTGGTGGACATCTTCCAGACTGTCAAGATGCTGCGCACCCAGAGACCTGCCACCGTTCAGACAGAGGTGAGCTTGTTATTATTCTGTCTCCCTTCTCTTTCTCTAACACTTGTCTCTTTTTCAGTCTCTTTTTCTCAGTCACTGACTTGATACTCCTCTGCCTCCCTCCAGGACCAGTACCAGTTCTGCTACCGGGCCAGTCTGGAGTACCTGGGAAGCTTTGATCACTATGCAACATAAACCCAGTGGCCGGCTCTCATGCCACATCCCACCTAGTGCACTTTTCTTGGGTCACACGCGGCCTGAATTAATGCACTAGGCTGCGATGTGTCTTTGAAGATTTTTGCCACCACATGCAGAGTGAAGGGGGACCATCGGCTTATCCCGTACCCAGAAACAGCACCTCTAACTGAGCCATAGCAACCTGCTTGACAAGGGTGTTTCCTTCCACCCTCAGCCCAAACACACCCATTGGTCAGTCTGAAGAAGCAACTTCAACCACTGTTCCAATCAGAATACTTGATCAAATATTGATTTTTATTCATTTCAGTGCTTTTGTGAGCACCCAGATTGCTTTACATTGTTTGGGTGTGGAACTCTCACCTCGTCCACCACCAGTGTAGCATCACCAACGTAAATACAGGACCCGGCTATGGTATTTAGCTGTCACAGGAAATTTAGATTTTTCTATCTTGAGGACTGTCTGGAAGGAGTCTACAAAATCCATGTCATGGAAGCCTCGTGGACTGAAAGAACTGGGACTTTTGAGCACCAGAGAATTGCCAACAGGAGACTGAAAACACAGAGCACACAGTATTAAAAAGACAAAGAACACACATCCCAAAAAAAAAAAAGACACCAAGAAGTGTTTTTTTTTTTTTCTGTTTTGTTTTGGAAACAGACTCTGGTTTCCTGTGAATGAAAAAGAAGATATTTCTACCATACAGTAATAAAAACCACCAGTTCAACCTTATGCTTCACGATTTAAGATAAGGGAAATTTGAGAGAGGTTTAAAATGCATACCACAAAGTAAAACATTAATTTAGTTTTTTAGAAAAATATAGATATGTGACTATCTTGTTTTTTAAAAACTGGTTATTCCTTGTGGCACGTTCTGTTTTTTTTGTTTTTACAGATTTATGACTTTGTCCCCACCGACCATACAAAGGCAAAGTTGTATTTTTTTTTTTTTTTTTCTGTATAATCCAATGAGCTGTAGCGATTTTTTAAAAAGTGATACGGTACTGTTTTAAAGTGTACAATCAAATCTAGTGTGGAAAATGTTCACAATTCTATGAAAAAAAAAAACACCCACCATTGAGTGTCACTCTCCTGTATTCTCTACCCACACACACGTTTCGCATGCACACAGGACTCTCAACCTCATTTCAACCTGGCCTGCGGTGTCAGAGAGGACGGCCATTTTTGAATTCCCAGGGGCCCACAGAGGTACAGTAAGAAAGTACAGTACAGAAAGAATAATCTTGCCAAGTTGATTTGTGTGCAGGTTGAGAGAAAGCCAGATAAAACACAACTGCAGAGAGTATGCACAGAAAGCAAAATATGAGAGAAAAAAAACAACTATTTATGTGTCCAAATAAGCTTCACAAAGATTTCTCAAGCAGGGAGCGAGAAAGGGATGTAGAAAACAGGGCGGGATGGGGGAGGGGGGTTCGGGGAAGGAACAATTTTCTCACTGGAATGCTCACCTATGACTTTTCTCTCTGTCTGATTCAGTGTGCAATAAGTAGATGTATTATATATTTTTGTGTCAAGTCACTAACTGCAGTTATATGCCATTATGACAACGACGATGATGATGATATTGATGATGGTGCATCATTTTCCACACACAAGGATGTTACGCTCGATATGGTTCTCGCCACCGTTTAATGTGTCCAAACAGAGGAACGACCTCTGACCTCTTAGGAAGTAGATCTTTTATCACGTCACAACTCCAGTAGATGATGTCATCCATCTGTGTGTCACGGCAACCAACGAATGATCGAACTCATATTTCAAACAGCATCTAATAAGTATTTTGATTTTAGATTTCTAGTGCCTTATATTACACGCCTATTTTGATAAAGTTACTTTAAAGGGTTTTTTTGTGTACTTTATGTATGTATGCTTGTGTGTATGTGAACTGAATGTCTGTGTATATGATTTTGTTATGTTGCATTATGTGAAAGTGTCTCGTGTGTTCTGTTTTTGGCTGTGAAATTTTGTATGGAAGGCTCTGTGCAGGCTGGATAGTTGTACTCATCACTTTCAACCCAGCAACAACATCATCATATCTCTTTTAATCGAGAAAAAAAAAAAATCATATCTTACATGAGACTGAAATACAGACAAAAGAAAATGTAGTTTCAAAATACATTATTATCAGTATGGTCTGATCATTGTGGACAGAAAATTTTCTTTGTCGACAGCTTTCCGTCTTTTACTTCCTGGGACACTTTGCACAAGCTTTGTGTATATACTCTTTCAGTCAGACTTCAGTTTGCCTGCCATGAAATTTTGGCCACACTGGTGACTTTGGCACAGACTGTGAGCTGGCTCAGACAAGTCATACTTACTCAGCTATGTAGAAATCTATATAAAGCTGAACGGCAGTGGCTATCTTCTGTCAGTTTGGAGAAAAAGCAAAATAACAAACCATACGGATACGCTCGTGTATCCCACCTGAAGCCCTTCACCTAAAATCAGTCAAACCGGTCATCTGTGTTCCTCGTTATGATGTCTACAGTTACATATTTTTTCCTTTAACGACAAAGACTGAGAGAAGTTCAGGTGCTACGTCTCCAACAACACAGAACCTACGTCATTTTTCTTTTGTATCTCCATTAACGCTTGACCATATTAAGGGATCGTTGACAGTTTTCCACTATCTTACAGTAACCCTGTTGTCATTTTTGTATGCATGGTACCACTTTTGAGACGCCCCTTTGGTCGCACCTGTTATGGGAAGACTTGCACTTTCTCTCTTTGTACTATGCACTAATACTAGTATCCTATTATCTCTGATAGCCCCCATCGCCCCCACCCCCCACCAAAAGGAGTTTTACTTGAACTCAGTAAAGATGGACCCTGTAATGCTCACATGGTTGTGTATATGTAAATAACACAAAACACAGAGAGTAATTGAATAAATAAATAAGGGATTAAGGTAAAGAGTGAATAAAAATCTATCAGATATACTAGAGTGATATAATAAAAGGATGCACCTGAAATCACAGTTTATGGCACAGCAGTATGTGCAATACATCACATTGTGGATTTGTTGTACCACAAAAGAAAAGTTTCACAAAAAAGTGTTCTATTTTACCCCCAATGTATCATGTAGATGGATAAAACTGGAGTTTATAAATTGTATAAAAACGAAAATATGGTGTGTTACTTGGATCAGTTACCTCCAATTGGTCTGTAAATGTAAACTTTTTTTGTTTTTGTTTTCTGCTCCGAGTCAACAAGTGCTTTTTATTTTCTTACATTGGTTCTCGGAACGTGTGAAAACTGAAAAACAGGTCTGTATGGATTTCTGTTCTCTGTCGACACAAGTTTCATTTGTTACAAATAAACTCAAGTGAAATAATTGCTACTGCTGTCGTTTTGTATATCAGTACTGTACATTTTAAATAACTGGAATAATAAAGATTAAAAAATACAGGATTTTTAAAGAACAATGCCAAAAAGTAACTGCAGCAACATCAACTTCTTTAGACGTTATTTTGGATATAAACACCAGCTTGAAATGTAGATTTCAGTGATTTTTGCCTGCTTTTACGTTGGTGGTAAGATATTGTGATCTGCTTTAAAGTCAGTTGTGATTTTCATGTTTGTTATGCTACAGAAACAAGCTCCAAACTGTCTCAAATTAACATGTTTTCTTTTCCTTTTTTCTTTTCTGGCTCTTACTTAAATGACTCATGTTGTAAAAATTTGACATTAGGGCAAGAGCTGTATTTGTGCTGTTTTAAAGGACCATGTTAGTGTTCACTATAACCAAGTAAAATTTACATTGATACAGACTACAGACCATTTAACAAGGATGCATACCATGAATTCTTACATTGACTGACTTGTTGCCTTCCAGGCAGTTATTGGTCTCAGTTGTTTCAGTGATGTATGAAAATTAACTTGCTGGAGTTATGTCCATCACAATGAAAAACAAGCCCTCTTGTGTCAAAGTTATGATGGTCATACAGCAAGACAGTTTATAAATTCTTCCTGTCAGTAGGCTACATTATATGAACACTGACATCTGACTTCAAACTCACTCACAATGTTGGCTTTGCTTCCTGGGTGTCTTATATGGCCCATCAGTTAAATGAACTGAAAACAAGAGTGCATATTAAGTCAATCTAGAAACTTACACTATGCCTTGGAAAGTTACCAGGAGTGATTAAGAGAGTGTTAATGGTCACAAGCTGTAGTAAAGGGGGTTCAAATACAGTGAAAGTGGGTACAACTCGAGAGAGAAAAATATGAGATACCATAAACAAGAGTCAGACCAAAGGTAGCCTCTTTGATTAAGACTTTGGCTACATTGAACAGGTAACGTATGCGGACCGTTCGCGGGGTTTTTACTGGCTACACCTGCAGATCACATACGGCGTAGAGTTGTGTGATTCACAGGTGAGTGAGTTTTCATTATGGGATTGTGTCTTCAGTTTTTGGACCGAGTACAGCCAGCGCTGTGAAACTTCAACTTTTTCACCGAGTTTGTGTATGGGTAAATTAACATCTACAGATTACAGTGTAAAAGATAATGTTGCTAAGGAACCGCCAACTGGTGCTGGCAAAATAAATGCTGACACAGGGTGATCAAGACCCCAAAGTGTAAGCCCTGTATCCGATAAACAATATGGCTACTTATCAAAGATAATTATAAATTGACAGAAAATACTGATTTAAAATTAGGGTATTTCATTAACTTGTCGTTGGCGTTACAGAAACTAGCAAACAAACTAAATGCCCATATCAGTTAAATAGTTAAGCTAAGCGGTCTAACTGAATTCCAGCTAACATTAGATTCATATTTAGTGTAGCCAACACATCTTTTCTATATAGATTGTTTTTACAGTGCCTGCTGTAAATAGGAGGAAGAGTCTACAGCCATGCTGGCAGTTTTGTGAGTTTATACTTAGGCACAGCAGTGGTTTAGATAAATGCTAACGCTAGCATGGCAACATGCTCACAAAGACAATGCTAACGATGCTTAGCAGGTATAATGTTTACTATGTTAACCATCTTAGTTTAGCATGCTAACATTTGCTAATTAGCGCTAAAGAAAATACCTGAGACAGATGGTAATACCAGTGGTAATAGTAATATAAAAAATAAAAAGATTGTACTTTTTTACTCCACTGCATTTATCTGACAGCTTTAGTTACTAGTTACTTTTCTGAATACAATTTTTCATACCCTTCCTATTCAGTGAAAACCATGTAAATCCAGATTTGGTGATTTTGAATTTTTCTGATAAACTTAAGGTTCATTTATGGGTTGAGAAAAAAATCTTCTACTTCTTAAGATAAATAAACTAATTTGGATTAGCTGGAAAATGAATCGTCACAATGCTGAAAACAGGGCTGACTTTCTGAGCTCATGAAAAGTTGACTTTTTAGTGATACCTGGTCCTCAGGACAGCGACGCTACAAACATATAATGATCTTATAGGATATGATGCATTGCTGTAGATTAGACTACTCAGCAGTATATAAAGTAGTTAAAATCAGCTCAACTTTAAACAACTACAGCAATAAAATGCAACATACACAATGCAGCAGTAATATTAATCCAAAAACATCATATACTATACTCTTTGCAGTAAAGTTGTTTATTTTTTGGTGTATTTGCTCATACATTTTCACCTGATGATGTCGCTAACCTAAAGGGAAAATAATATTAAATCATAGTTAATACAATCCATCCAGAGTGAGCCATGATATTTAGTACAGAATTAACCCTATGACTCTGGTGGTCCCCTCACTTTTCATCTGGTGCCACTAACAGGTCAAAATAAACCTGTCCAACGTGTTAGTTCATGACAGGATAGTATGAAGTAAATTCCCTTTTTGAGTCTCAGCTGTACATTGACATTAATTTATAGTGTGCCAGCAATCTAGTAGGACAACACATGCACAATAGCAGTTGTGGAAAATGCCCTCCCACTCCAATCTTCCTCCACCTGCCCTGGATTGCTTCCTGTGTGGGTGGAGACCCTGTGAGTCATCTCACCTGTGGCAAATCATTTCTGATCAAAAGAAACAAGTGGGCCTCATGGGGATGACCTTTACCTCAGTAGGTTGTTTGGCCTGTGTGAAAATGATCTGTAAGTTTGGTTTATTTGATAGTTTAAAAATTACAGTATGTTCTTTGGCAGCTTTGTGTGGTTTGTTACGTGCTGTAAAAGTGTAGTTTCAGTAGTGGTTAAGTTATAGTTTCATTAGTATGTTTGTTAACACTTGTTTAAAGTTAGATAAAGTTACTTTTAATTATATTTTTTTGTAATTAAGCTTCATCATTTCTTCTCTTCTGTTTTCAGACAACCAATTCAAACTATTCCTCATATATAAGAATGGCATTGAACCCCTCAGCCTTTGCTCATATGTCCTAATTCATTCATTTTATAGGCATTCCTGGACCCAAAGTAGCCTTAGCCTCTGACAATGTAGAGCTGAGTCTAAAATGTCCTAAAATGGCAAATGTACAAATAGACAACCCTTCCTATAGTGGCACCCTCAGGCCATAATTTACTTTTTTTCTCCATGGCTAGTGTGTAAGACGCTAAGAACAGCAACATTATCTCTATTTGTCTCTAAGTTTATTCCAGCATCATCCAGAAATGTTTCAGCAACTTCTTTTGTCTGTGTAATGAGCGTTCCAGCCTCACAGGGCTTCTTGCATAAACATTTAGTCTTGTTAAATCCACATTGGGAAACAGATCGAGGCTACAGTCTGCAGTGAGTGGAGAGTTGCGGCTGAAAGCGCCTTACTCATTCATGTCTGTCTTGTCATTGTAAAGGCGCAGCGAATTATCTTCCAAGGTCTCTACCAGGCTGTAGAGAGACCGTCTTGCTTCTGGGCTTTGAGCAGAACAGTTCAGATCAGTCTTCTCCCCTCTGAAGCTCTGTTGCATCTGCCATGAGCTGTGTTATCAGCTCAATTCCCACCACTTCAAGAATTCCTCTGTTAGACCGAGTGGGATGCTCTAAAGACTCACTTGGTCTTTCAGTGCCGTAAGCTTCTCCGTTTCACTTTCTGGCCCAAATGTTTTTACCATGCTCCCTTGGCAGTGCAGCAATGTCATTGTTTAACATGTGTTTAACTGTTAAGCTGTAACAAATTGAGCTAAATGAAATATTTTGTCTCATCCAAGTGGGAATTTTCCAGTTGGAGTTCTTCCCTCTTCACTGTCTGATAGGTAAGGTGATACCTGCTGGGTATTATCCCACCTGCTTGGAGACTGGTGATGAAGTGGACCAAAATGTTAAATTCCACAGACAAAGCTTTGCCAAGAACAAGAGTGGAGGTTAAAAAAAAAAACAATTTTACTCTGCAAAGTTATCCTAAATGAGTAAACCTGTTTATTGGAATAGGACGTCTTGAATATTTACCAAGATTTAAAAGACATGCTTATAGGTATGTTTTTGTCAAAAGTGTCAGGTATTTGCCACCAAAAGACCAGAAAAGACTGCAGGGTAGCATGATTCAGGGTTCAGTCTTGAAAGTTTGAAAAAAGCTTAATTTTAACTGTTATGTTTTCAAGGTTAGGAATATCCTTGAATTTGAATATACTCCTTGAAAAATGCTTAATTTTCAGCATAATCTGGTGTTTCATCATCTACACAATCACTCATGTAAACCAAAAATCTTTTAATATTTGAAATGAAACAATCCCGTCATCATATTTGTTGTCTCCTGGCATTTATAGTAACAATTTAGATGTGATGATAAAGGCTTTGAGAGTCTGGACATTTCTGGTTTAGATACCTTGAAAGCGCTTGAATTTTACTCTTCAAAAGCTGTACGAACCCTGGTGATTGTTCAGTATGGCCATGCTCACATACATCACTTGAAAGTCATGGAGTTGTTTGAAGTTTATACTCTGTGTGTTTGGCATTTTCATCAAGGATGACTTGTCGTCTTGCTTTGGTTTCAGTATCACAAGGAGCCATCTGAAGCAGGCTGTGACGTGGTTTCTACGGGATTACAACGCTTTTTGAAGCCTCGCCATTGCCACTTAAACCTCCAGGATTTTTCCTGCCCATTCTGCCAGGCTCCGGGAACACTCTGCTCTGTATCCATGAGCATGAGGCAGCCGTTCACCTGCAGGTGCTGGTCAGGTAGTTCACTGTTATAGTTATTTAACACTATGTGTACAATGACGCACTATGTCCTCTAACCTTGGCAATGTCTCTTAACCTAGCAGTTCAGTAGTTTTTGAATCTATGGACATTTAATCCAACCTTAACACACCAGAAAAAACATTCCTTAAACGTATATACTCATATCGTTTACAAATCTTGTCTTTAAAACCACTATTTAAAAAATAAAAAAAAAAGAACCCTACACAAAAATGTTAGTTTTACTAGTAAAACGTAAGCCAATTTCATTCTTACTAACTGGATTACTTGAAATAATTGACAATTTAATAATTAAAAAAACAAATACGTAACTTTTTATTGTTTTCCTTACAGCAGTTAGCAATAGTTTAACTATAGCAAGCCAAAAATAAATACAAATTTTAAATAATTTCAACAATGTGTTTCATTCAACAGAGCAACAGTAGCATTTCACGTTAACGGGGCAAAGAATCCAACACAAAGGCATGGCTTCCTATCTGAGTCTTTCAGCTTAAGAAGTAATTAACATGTGGTCAATTCATTTTTTTAATTCACTAACTCAGCAGTGATTCATTTTTCAGTGTCAAATTACATTAATTGATATATGCAGAGAGGAAGCCATTGTAGTGTAATTGGACTCAGCCCAGCAGAAGCAGTTAGGAGACAATGTTTAACATGCGGGGGAGAAACAGTAAGACGTGAGGAAAATACTACAAGCAAAGTGCATAAATATTCAAAATCAAAACTGGAAATAACAGATCCCGAAAAAAGCTACCATAGGCAAGCTATTTAGAAAAATCTCACCTGTGAATTTTTCATGTACAAAGAAAAAAGTTTTTGTCGTTTATTTCAAAAAGGGTGATGTGACAAATGTAAGTCACGTTTATTTTCCCTGATGGATGTGAAAGCACTAGGCAACTGAGGCGACAATGCCCTCTGTTAACCCATTCTATAGAGTCCAGCTGTCCAATCAGAATTCTTCTCCAGCCCGTCACAACACCCAGCCACCAATCACTGATGTATAATGTACAAGCACACGTAAGTTAACATCCATCTGACCCAAATCACCTATTCCCTTATGTTGTTTCCTCTGATCTCTTCACGGGGAAGTTGTGTGGGCAATAGCTGAGATGGAAGTAGATCCAAAGAACTTACACACAAGCATACTCGCGCACACACTCACACAAACAACCTCCCCTCTACATCCACTGTTGGTTCAGTGCATTCATTTGTCATCGATTCTTCTCCATGACTTCATTTCCCTTTGTGGCTGCGTTGCTCCCATGTGCTTTTGGCAGTTGTACGGAGGCCTGGCAGGGCCACATAGTCTTTCTGGAAGCGTGAATTGGGTGTTCTTTGCCGTTTCCTCTCCCCCTGCGTTGTGAAGAAGGCATCCTGGAAACGCATGCTCGAGGCCGTGGACTAGAAAACAAGACATGAGAAAACACCAATGAGTGAACAAGAAAACGGTCCAGGTGGTGAGAGAATTTTAAACTTTTTAAAGTATCAAACTTATGGTTTAAAGTTTATGTGTTGGCCAGTAAGTCTAATACTTACAAGTCTACGTTTCACCTTTTTAGGCAGGTCTTCATCTAAAGTATAGACGTCTTCTCTTTTTGCCACCACCTGAGACCCGTCCTCAAACTCCACCTGAAATAACATGTAAATATTCAGCAGTTATATCTACGCAAGTGCATATGCATGTCCATTTTAAACAAATCTGCTTCTTTTTCACTCACGCACACACACATTTAAAAAAGGTATAATTTCCATTTGGTACTTTTCAATATCCTAACTTTAGTTAGCAATTTGCAGTTGATAATCTCCTAAAGATGCTAGAACTGAACATCAGTCAAAGAAAAAGCAGTGATCTTTGTGGTGAAGATGCACATTATCTTACTATTATACGGGTTTGTTGAATACTCGATTCTGATTGGTCAATTACGGCATTCTACGGTCTGTTATTTCTGTATAGGAGACCGTTGCACAGTTCTGATCATAGACTCTGGAGGACCACGTCCAGTCATATCAATCTGCAGAAAGAAGTCCGGTAAATTTAACGTCAGCTCATTGACTCTCTGTGGCAAAATACTTTAATCAGAAAACACCATGGAAGATTTTAATATTTCATATTAAATTTTAAGATATAATATATTAATTTTAATATATTTGGAGAGCACAAAACTTTGATTCGTGGTTAATGGCTGAATAGTTGAGACTTTGACAGTTATGGGGCAGAAGACCTCAATCAGGTGCTGCAGTCATTTTATGCATCTGTCCAAAATTTCAAAAGGTAAAACTTACTCTATTGCCACAGAGCTTATGTTGCTGTGGACACACATCAAATCGTAGAATTTAATGGAGTATTTTTTCGCTGAAGCAAAAAAATCATTTTTAAATCAATAAAATAATTTTTAAATCCATACTGTGTCAAATGATTTTCTTTAGTAAGTAGCCGTGTAATAAGCATGATTATGTACAGCGAGCGGCTCATTATTGCGGACATATCATTGTGGTACGTCATCCCTTACTTATAAAGTACGTATCAGGTCTCTATCGAGGAACGTAAACATGATTTTAAGTTAGTGCATTAACAATACAGTTTTACATAGATTTTTTTTTTTTTTTTAACTACCCTTATGGAAAGCATGATAACCAATTTCATCATAACTTGTTATTTCATCATAAATTACAAAGGAAAAAACTCAATGTATCAAGATTTTTCAAGTCTAAATGATGAAACAAACAAACAGCTCTGTCTATGCAGTGTGCTGCACTGCTCTGAAAAAAAACAAATGTTGTATGCACAAGAAATTCAAGATTTTGATTGCCATGTAGATCTTGAAGTAAAACACAGTTTTAACCTATTTCGTACCTAAACACACCTTGACAATGGAAAGTTCTTGTTCAGCCTTTTTCTAAAATGAACTTTTCTGATCTTAACAGTGTGTGCGTCACAGATGCATTTGTGCATAACTAATGGTTGACGCCCAGCTCGACTAAATAAAGCTTTAAGTGGAAACAGCATGACTCTTAGCTTAGTGAATATTTCAGTGAGTTTGAATAATGCAGATTGTC
Source organism: Macquaria ambigua (assembly GCA_008360985.2). Lineage (NCBI taxonomy): Eukaryota > Metazoa > Chordata > Actinopteri > Centrarchiformes > Percichthyidae > Macquaria > Macquaria ambigua. The sequence goes on from VMKM01001407.1 coordinate 140,062, forward strand.
ACCTCCTTCTCATCCTCCTCTTCTTCTGTCTCGCTCTCTCCATCGGTTTTCTCTACCCATCTGTGTCTGCATAGCTTTTGCTTCCTATATATCTATTTTTTCATCCTCCCATCATCTTCCATCTCATCTCCACCTCCACCACTCCTCTTAAGTCACCGTGACTTCAGCACCTCCCTCAATCTCTGTCTCAAGCGTCCTCTTGCTTTTTCTCTCTCTCTCTCTACCTCTCTGTATAGAGACCTGGGGACCTTGACAACGTCAGTGGAGTCACGATGGTTCTGATGTTGAGGGAGTTCAACAAGTTTACTGCTGTCTCACTTTCACCATCATCATCATCATCATTCAACATGCACAGGAAAAAGATGAAATCTGCGTAACTGGGTCATACATCTCTCTCTCTGTCTGTAGTACAGTGCATTGTGTGTTTACCTGGTACATGTAGGAGACGTTGGATCCCAGGTATTTGGCACCATAGAACAGCCCATCAGGCCATTTCACTTGAACAGCTTCCCCGACTTCAGGAGGACCCAAGTTCACACAATCTCTGCTCTAAAAATACAAGAGAATTATGGTTGATCCGTGTCAGTGCCTGAGTGCGTGTCAAAATGACCTCAAAGGATATGAAAACAGTAATTCAAAGTGAGTGGTTTGATGTTGAAAATAGCTCTTTATGACACAACAATATACTGTATGTATAAACTGAAAACTGAAACTGAAAAGGCTAGTTTTACGAGGTCAGTGTCATGGTTAGACTTTCTATCCTGCTGTTGAAAACAGTAAGGCTCTTTGATAAGCATGCTTGACTGAGCTGAAAACTTTTGGTATATAGTTCTGCTGTGAAAGTTTCAAGCTCACCATATTTTCAACACCTTATTTTTTGACAATGTGTATATTGTTGATATATATGGGAAGACAAAACAAGCGGATTCCTCACTTTTTTTAAGACTGATGTCCAACCTCTCGTACAGACTGTATGAGAGGCTTCAACACTGAACAATCCACATGCGTGCAGTCTTTCTAAGGTGCTGAAAATGATTTTCCACAAAACACCACACACAAGGGTAGGTATTTTTAAATTCATCCTAAAGAGGTTGCTGGTTAAAAGCTATGAAAAATTACAATTTCAAATTTGAATGGTAAATGTTCATAACATATTGCTACAACATGAATTAGGATATGAAATGTTGACTAAACATTTGTTGGTGATCCCATCAAGCCCTGATGAAAGAAATGGTGTAGTTGGATTTTATAATTTTATAATATAAATGGAATTCTATCATTACTTTGGTGTAATATACAACATAATAGTTTCCAGATAAAAATTCAATTTAATTGTTTTGTTAAGGAGTTTTGAAGTAAGAGTTAAAGGGGTGTACAATTTGCTGTACATTTAAGAAGACTAGATAAATTAAGGTGAATTCAAATTAGATGAATGTCCTCACTAATACAGTAGTAATAGTGTGTGGTTGTGTCTGTCACAGCTACTTCTCTTTAACAGTGTTAAGCTCACTAAGTGAGACTTTGTCATTACCATAATCACTTGAACAAATCCATGAATTTTAACTCAAGAACGCTCACGCCAGTGATTATTTGCTGCTTCCATGACAACTCAGCAGTCCTGTGATATTGCAGTTTAATGTGAATGGCCTTTTCAGAAATCCATTTTGTTTCATGGTAATTACAGAAATGTGGTTGATGGTGAGAGAAAATTATTCAAAATGACTTGATCACAATGGTTTTGCAGATGCAAACCTTAAGGTAAGATATTAAAACAAGCTTACTGTATATGTAATCCACCATGCAAAGACCATTTGAGAACCAATAATCTTCCCTGGGAAAAAAGGAAGCTCCTTTCAAAATGAGAGGGTTTTAATATCTGATATGACCTCGTGCAACTGGGAGGTGACCTCTTGAGCGTGTCTCTAATTAAACATATACTCACCACTATATCCTCTGGATAGGTATCGTTGGAGAAGGAGCCGTCATCAAACATGACCTCGTAGAACATCTGGGAGGTGATCTGGGTGACCTTTGAGCTGTAGTAGCGCAGGTTCTTGTGTTTGGAAATCACCGTCTGGCCCAGTGAGATGGACGCTTGGCACGCTCGCTGCTTCTAGTATAGACGGAGAGCAGCAATTAGAGAGCTGTATGACAAATCAATACAGTATAACTTCAAACTAAAACTTTTATGATACTACATTATTATATGGCGAGTGATGACTACAGTATTGTTAATTTAAGTTGCATTTTAAAAGATGTGTTTACCCAAATAAAAAAAACAACATATTTTCTCACTTACACCAATTGGCATCTAGCCATGAAGATAGTTTTGGTTTTATTTTTCCAGGTTTTGAGAAATCTCTGCAATTTCTGCCATTACATTGGAGGTGAATGGAATTTTGTTTTGAGCTGCTCACAGCTTTGAAAAACTACATTTTTAAAAATGTCAACAACAGCACGTCTTTCCATAAACAAGTTCAGATAAAAACTCCAGATAATCCACAGACTTCCCTGTGGACAGTTTTTCTGAGAACTACTTTCTACTGAAGATATAGCCACTATTCGCATGACTAGATACCACCAAAGCTAAGTGAGAAAACCTGTGGGCTTTTTTTTTTGTGATTTGGGTTTACTGATCCTTTAAAGCAAATAATAGAAGAGATGGATTTATATCATATCTTTCCTAAATAAATTCCATCAATATGAACATTTATATTCCTACACTAAACCACCACTGCATCTTTTACTCACATTAAGTTTAAAAAATGTGACCAAAATTCATATGCCCACGTCTACTGCACTACACACCAATCATTAGGTGTCTACACTAGAACCAATTATCCCTAATAATCTTTTATAGATGACATAAAGGTTTGATTGTCATCTCAAAGTGCAAACACATTGTCAAGTCCTTTCTAAATGAGCACAGCCTGATTCATAACAGCTCTAGGAAACACCTGTCCTATAACTTACAGCTGATGAACTCCGTGATTGGTGTCTATGGCAGGTGATTGACACGACATATGGCCAATCATCAGGCTCCATGATTACACCGGCAGCATGGGCACAGGTCACATGAAAGGAGGTGGGACACCGGCCACATGAGCACTGGATACAAGCACCTGCCTGCCGCTTCCCTGCGCAGCGCTTACGACAATAGATGCACCTCTGTAAACACAGACCAGAGCAAACCGTCAACACGAAACACTGACCGACAAGGGCCAGGTGGGTCCAAAAGGCTCTGTTCTCTATTTTTGTATTTTTTTTTTTTTTTTTTAAAAAGGTCAAACTAGCACTCAGCCCCACGTCCATTCTTTCATACTGGAGACAAACTTTTAAAAACGGGTCACGAATATATATAGTTTCAATTTTTAAAAAAACTTTTGTTTAGATGTAAAGTCGTACATAGTAAATGATGAATAGTACATTATATACACTGAATTGTATAGAATGTAAAAGACAGAACATTCATGTCACTTTCCATTGCAAACTATATTAAACCAACTGTCATTGAGTGTCTTTATTGCAGTAAAGCACCCCTGAACTTATTCAGTAGTGTAGCCTTAGGAACGGGGTAAAAAATGAGCAACTTAAAAGTCTTTTCACTTGAGAGACTTTGAATATGGGCTCAAGAAAAACAGCAGCGAATTAAAGACAAAAGACCGCTAAGTGAATCATCGCTCGGGTGTGCCACGAACCTCGAACATCATTTAAAACCACTATGTGCTCCAGATAATCATATCTGTGAAATCTCCTCAATGCACTGTTATTGGATACGGTGGTGTAAACAAAACATAGATGCGAGAGAATAAAACAAGGAGAGGGAGAGAGACCCCAGTTGTAATAGTCAACAGAAACATGTTATTTCACTGCTACAATACAAGGAAACCCTCAAATAAGACCAATCAGATGACATCATTTGAGGTTTCCACAACAAACCAGTGCTGCAATGTCTATGTTGTGGGGTTTTTTTCCCCCCATTTCAGGTCTGTGACCAGTACATAACTGCACATTGGAGGGCGTAATACATACACACACACACACACACACACACACACACACACACACACACACACACACCCTACGCACAAACGCTGCCATGCATCCATGCACAAACACACTTGCACCTACATTTTTAAGACTATCCCTCGGTTTTCTGCACCAAACAGCCCATCAAGTCCCCCCCCCCACAAATCCTCAGCTCTTCCACTAAAGGGAAAGAATGACGACATCCTCCCATTATAACCCTACTTGCTCCCTATTCCTCTTTCACCCCTTTCACA